>JAVXUP010001169.1:0-271293 GCA_033070095.1 Escallonia herrerae | reverse complement strand
GGAGATGTTAGTTGGTCTTTTAGGTTTAGCTTGAGATTTTTGGGAGTTTATACTTCCCTTTTCCATGGCTTTGCCCCCGTCTGGGTACTTTTCTAATAAGTTCTACTTTCCAAAAAAAAATATGAGATTTGAGGCATAAGCGCCCTTGGTAGGATGGGATGTGCCTTGCACATGGTCTTCTTATTGTCTGTCGTTTGCTTAACTTTGAGGGAAGGGCACGTGGTGTTAATTCCCCTGAAAATTAGTGGACAAAAAAACTTTGGGAAGCAATTCATTGTCTGGGACTAGTGGTGAAATTGGGTCTTAGTATAGGGACCTACAGTGTGGTGAACACTACTATAAGGTAAATCAGTGTCTGAAGTTTTAGTCCTCCCATATCTTGAACTCTTTCCACTAAACATCAGCTGCAGTTTAGCCCTTCAAATTCTGTAACTGTCTGTTACCATTTGTTGCTGCAAGTAGCCTGAAGCATTTTGAGCTCCGTAGTAGAGAATGAAGCTTTATACCAATTTCAACAATGTTACCACCGCAAAGCACAAAATTAAACTAATTTATTTCTGTATGTCGTGCCCTTTTTTTTTTTTGCAGCATAGATCAGTTCTTCGAATGCTTTGATGGACTGAGAAGTTCCCAAACCGCTTTAGGAAACAGTGGGATGTGGAACTGGACATGTTCCGTTTTCAGTGCAATAACCGCTGCATCCAACCTTGCTTCTGGATCTTTACATATTCCTTCTGGTACATGCTTCAGTGCTCATAAGTAATGGATAGTTTCAATTGTCTCAAAACACATTTATGCTGACTATAATACGCCTGTTTTGTTCTTCCTATGGTTCCCTTCTTGACCCAAAGTGTTTATCACCAATTGGTTGTGGTGTGCAAGTTATGGTTTGTGTAAGTGAATCATCTTGGTATAGCTTAGTTAAGCTGTGAAGAAGTTACTCCAACTTCATGTTCAATGTATAAAAGCAAGTATCTCCGCACCTGTTAAATGTGCTGAATCTATATGTTTTAAAAGTCATATTTCATGCTTTTTCTTCATCTTTGTTAAGGATGATAATCGTTCTCGAATTGTCACTAATAGTGCATGTCTGATATCTTGAGCAACATACCTTAACAGTAGAACTCAGTAGAAGAATCATGTGCAGAAATCAACTTCATAGTTTTGTACGTACACGATCATGTATGTATGTGTGTGTGTGTGTGTGTGTGTGTGTATATATATGTTGCGAACTTTTGGTATATCATGTTGAGGTAATTATCTGATTGAGTTAATAGATGACATAGACCTCCAACGGTTAGGACTTTTTGTTTGGTTAGCAATTTGATTTTCTAGAGTTTTGTTGGTCTACCTGATCATATCCGAAGTCCTACTTATCTTTCTGCTGGATTAGGTGTGCTGATGTCTGGTGAATCTCATTCGCAAATTTCGGCACGTCCATGACTGTTGTTACATGGGCTTGTTTTTCATGCTTGAGGTCTATTGACGATTGCTTAGTTTCTCAGAATACGACTGCTTACTTGATGGATAAGGAAATTATGACAGCGGATAAAACCTGTTTTTGGGTGGAGTTGAAGACGTCATTGCTGACTTTCTGTACATCTTGTATGTAGTTGTATATACAGAGCTGGGACAAGCCCCTTTTTAACTGAGGCAGGGGCACACTGGTCATTTATCACAACCACTACAAAGAAATGCGGATTCTGGCCATTTGTTTGGTCACGTGGATGCTGTGGATCAGCTGGGAAAAGGGGCTCTTCCCAGCGCCAGCTGTGGATCAGCCCCCATATATATGTATATATGTTTCTGCACACATACGTGCATACGCATAAGATTGTTAAGTCATCTTATGAAATATGCATTGACAATGCCTGTGGTTCTTGTTGACAAGCTTGTTGTAGTTCTGGTGGAAGTTTATCACAGAAGCCTTTTTTTTTGTTCTCTTTTATCTGTTGATATGATATGGTTCGAAAATAATTACGTGCTACAAAGACTTACTCGCTCTTCCACTTGGATGCAGAACAGAAGCATGTTGAAACCAATCTTAAGGCAACCATTGCTGGAGTTTCTGTTCTTTTTTCCTTCGTTGATGAAGACCATAAGATTTTTTGTGATCCCAAGGGTTATCAGGAAAATGGTCGTCTATACGTGCATTATATTGGTGCAACATTTAAAGACATGCTTTTTGTCTTGCAGGTATATATTATCCATAAGCTTTTTTTTTTTAATCTTTCTTGTGAATTATACTTGTTATGCTCTACTGTACTAGTCCTTTGCAGTTCTTCAAATTTAATACATCTGTGTTCAACAGGTATGTCCTGGAGAAATGAACTTTGAAGCAAAGGTGGAGCATATCGAGCTGGCCGATCACTTCAGTATTGAGAATGATGTTGTCACTGTTGGTTTGCATGGTGGTACTGAAGATATAAAGAGCAAAGTTGCTTCCATTAGGAGAATGCAAGCGGCGGTGCAAGATGCCCTTCCTCCTACCTGCTCAACAGTTAAGAATGTTGACATAGGTGGACTAGAGCAGTCTGCTAGTGCAGATGTTTCATGTAATTTGCCTTCCACGGATAGATGCACCTCACAAGACTTTTTAAAGGTATCTATAGTGATGATGTAGTTAAGGTTACATTGCTTAGGACCTCAGGTTCTAGTCTGTGCCAGTTAATCGTATGCTCCACTCCTTCCAGTGATAGTTTTACTGGGCCAGTATCTTTTTCGTTAAAGCTACCACCATTTGTTTTCTGGTTGAATTTCCATTTGATGGGTGTGGTATTAGATCTCTTCAAGATACTTGGAATTTCTTCTGAAACAAGGAATGTTTCTGCATCCAAGTCATTTGACGGCAAATATAGACCTTCACACCAAGGCGACCTTTGTAAGAGTTCTTGCTCTCGTGTTACAAGCTTGTCTCCTAATGAGAGTCTAAGAGGGAATATCTTCCTCCCAAATGCAAGGATTATATTTTGTTTTCCGTTTGGGAAAGATGGAGATCATAGAGACTACTCTTCCTGGGATCAATTTCTTGCTCTCGACTTTTCTTTACCATTGAATTTGAGTGAGGAAAAAGATCAAGCCAAAGATCCAACCACTGTTGCAAGTTCTAAAAAGAGGCACACTTTGGCAACCTCACATTCCTTGCATCTGAATGTGGGCAATCTTGAGTCTACTTAATCTCCTCAGCCTCCACAGATAATGTTGACAGTAGCTCCTGCGCCGCACAGAAGCTGACTTTTATTGCTCAGACAATTCTATCTGTCAATGATGGAAGAGGTTGCCTTTCGGTTATCAGTATGCTTTGGCAGGAGGGTCCTGTGACTGGTCCTTGGATAGCAAAGAAGGCCAAGCTTCTGGCTACTTCACAGGATTCAAGTACCGAAAATAAATGGGTGGGAAAGGGTTATGAATTTGCCTCGGTAAATACTGTTGAGGATGTGGAAGACTTCAATACTTGTACACGACAAGAGATGATTTTGAGCTCCGCATTTTTCATGCATGCTCATCTATCTCCTGTTACTGTCAAACTAAACAGTTTTAATTATAAGAATCTACATTGTCTGTTACATCAATTGGCTGATTGTTTATCATGCCTAGCTTCTGATCCTGTCAGTATAAAGGAAGAGACTTCTGTATCTCAAACATCAATCCTTGTGGATTGTGATTCTGTAGAAATTTCAGTTGTCCTGGAAGCAGCAGAGAGCATTAAAGGCTCAATCCAAAGTGAACTGCCTGGCTCCTGGAATAGTTTGAAACTTAAAATTCAAAAGTTTGAGTTGCTCTCTGTTTCGAATATCGGTGGAATTTTGGGTGCAAATTTCCTTTGGGTGGCACATGGTGAAGGAATATTGTGGGGTTCCATCACGGGAGTTCCAGATGAAGAGTTTCTTCTGATCTCATGCAAAAACTCTACCAGGGGACGTGGTGATGGGGAAGGTTCAAATGTTTTGTCTTCTCGATCTTCAGGTTCTGATATCATATACTTGTGGGACCCAGATAATTTTTTCAGCCATACATCCATAATTGTTAGGTGTGGTACTATTGTTGCAATAGGTGGGCGAATGGATTGGTTGGATACAATCTCTTCGTTTTTCAGTTTGCCCTCTCCTGAATTAGAACAAGCAGGTAGCAGTTGTTCGTACAAGGGGGATCCTGAGGAAAAATTGCCCTGTGGATCTTCTTTTGTTCTGAGTTTGATGGATATTGGTTTGAGTTATGAGCCGTACTTCCACAGATTGGAGGTTGGTGAAGGATTTGATTCTGGAGCTAGTTCTGCTCATTCCAGTTTAAAAATGGAAGAAGAGTACGTTGGATCTCTCTTAGCGGCGTGTTCCTTGAAAGTTTCTAACACAACAATGGCTGGTTCCGTTGAGAGGGAGTACAAGATCAGAATGCAAGATGTAGGTCTACTGCTTTGTGCAGTGTCTGGGCCTAATAATGCTGGTCTCATTTATAGTGCAGAGCATCTTCGCAAGATGGGCTATGTTAAGGTTGCTCAAGAGGCACACGTCGAAGCAATTGTGAAAACTGATTGTCTAAATGGCCATCTATGGGAAGTAGAATGTTCGGAGTCCCACATTGTTTTTGATACCTGTCATGACACTGCTTCAGGCTTGCTTCGCCTAGCTACTCAACTCCAGCAGCTTTTTGCCCCTGATATCGAGGAATCTGTTGTTCACTTTCAGACAAGGTGGAATAATGTGCAACAGGCGCATGAGAATGATGGAAAAAAGATAAGTGATGGTGATCCCGGTCCATCCACTTCTCAGGTGCATACTTCAAGTGTTGACACTAAGAATAAACCTGCTTTAGTGAACTTGATGGATGAGATACGGGAAGATGCATTTCTCCTCGATGGAAATTGGGATGGCCAATCTGATTTCTGTGAGCCAAAACTCCATACTTCGTTCGATAGTAACCCCTTTGGGGAAGAGCGCAAGTTTAGTGCCCGGGACCCTGAATGTTTCTCCCGCAACTTGTCCTTCACAGGTTCAATGCCTTCAATCGGATTGGAAAACAGTCACTCGTCCTTTTCGCAGACAAGCTTTCCAGAGTTCATAGAAGAATATTTCTTATCCGATTTGAGCTCCCTCACAGATTTTTCTCTGAACAATCAATCATCTAATAAGAATGGAGAGGTCCAAAGAGGAAAGAGTGGCTGGTATCGGGACTTCTCATTAAGAATTTTAGAAAACCATGTTTCGGACGTCACTGAGCAAGATGTCGGCGGGGCTCGTAGAGACCGCACTAGATCCGACGAGTGCAAAAAAGTTAAGGGACGTGTACTTCTTAAGAACATAAATGTCATCTGGAGATTGTATGCTGGTTCTGACTGGCACAATCAAAACAATGGTCAGAGTTCTGTTGGTGGAAGGGATACAACTGTATGTTTGGAGCTTGCATTGTCTGGAATAGACTTCCGATATCACGTGTACCCTGACGGTGAAATATGTGCATCCAGAATTTCTCTCTGTGTCAAGGATTTTTGTGTTAATGACTGCAGCAATGATGCACCATGGAAACTGGTAATGTCCTAACTACTGGAGATATAAGATCGTAATTTCATACTCATGTTTAGAGAGTTTCTGTTCCTTTTTTGAAAGGTGCTCGGATATTACCAGTCAAAAGATCATCCTAGAGAATCCTCGTCAAAAGCATTGAAGCTGGATTTAGAAGCTGTCAGACCACATCCTCTAACCCCTCTTGAGGAGTACCGGTATGCATGCTGTTTTTATGATTTTGTTGCTCTTATTTGTCAGGCACCGTATGCGGTTGTTTTTGTTGATTGCTTTTTTATCCTATTGCTAAGAAAAATGCACATATACGATCCTTGGAGTTACTAGGCTCAGAATCCTGGCAGTTTGTTTGTGGTAGCAACAGATTATATTGTTTCCCCTGAGGACACGAGGCGTGCTTTACATGCTTTTTAGAATAATTCTTTCTTGGAAATGCTTTAATGTTCCTGATGTGGTGGATAATGCATTCACGTTTATCAGTGGTTGTGATTGCTTCTTGGAGTGTGAAGTGCAGAACCTTGTAAGTTTTATGGAGTTGATGATGCATCTTAGTCCGTAAATGCAAGACATTTTCCTTTTAGTTCATGTGGATCGATATGAATATGACAATTTTCTTGTCCTGGAGCCAAAACTATTACAGTAATACCATTTTCATGTTGTAATCATTGCATTCATACTCAGCAACATTGTTATTGTATGCTTAAAGCCTTAAATGTTTTTGTTTCAATATTTTTGTCCGCAGGTTGCACATTGCTCTCCTTCCTATGTGCTTGCATCTTCATCAGTGCCAACTTGATTTCCTCATTAACTTCTTTGGGGGAAAATGCTCTTCAGCTGAGCTGTCGTCAAGTTATTCTCGGGATTCAGGTGAATCAAGAGTGCTACCGAAGAAGAGTACTAATCCTGTGAGGCATACTATCACCGCGGAGGCACTGCTTCCTTATTTTCAGGCAAGTACTTGAGTGAAACATTTCGTTAGCAATAACACGTGCACATGCGAGCTCCTGTCAGTCTGTCAAGGGATTGTAATTTATCGATCACTTTTATAACCTTGAACCGAGGCTTTCTCATTCTGTAAGTGGCCAAGATTTATGTGCTGATACTAGTGGATTTTGTTTCAGAAGTTTGACTTGTGGCCTGTTGTTGTTCGGGTGGACTACAGTCCTTGCCGGGTTGATCTAGCTGCACTAAGGGGTGGGAAATATGTGGAACTGGTTAACCTAGTTCCTTGGAAGGTACTATCTATGGTTATCATGCTGATTTTCTTAATGTTTGGTGCTAATTGCTTATTTCAATGTTTAGATCCTCAGAATTATTCGGTAATTGTTTATTTAACTTTTTGCTGTGATGTTAGTTGTGCTGCTTTGTGTTGACAAGTTAATGAGACACCCTGTTTTTGAGAAGCTGGCTCAAGCTTGGGTATCTGTTGCTACCTGTAAGACACCAGGGCTTGAGCTTGAGACATTGTGGTTTGCATTGAGAGCCATTTGTCCGGTCAATCAGACAAAATTTAGAGATGGATTCTAAATAGACATTACCACTCTTATCATCTGGTCTATGTGACATCGTTGCCTGATTTCTTGTTGAATGCTAAAATGAGGTGTCATAATGCACTAAAATGGTATTCTTGTGGTTTTGCTCTTATCCCTGAGCTGTGGATTATTTTTCTTGCATGTTTATGGATTCTTTGAATTCGCCATGTGAAAATTGTACAGAAGTTCAGAAAGCACCCTCTTTCCAGAAGCTCAATATGAAACAAAGTTGTACTATTGTTACTGTCAGTGTGACAAATCTCCACAAGTATTCATCCATTAACTTAGCAAGCCTAGCGGATAAACAAATCAAGCAGCGAGCTCTAGTGACTGGCTTGCTGAATTTTAATCTTTTTTTATTCTTATATTACTTGGAAAGGAGTTGTGTTTCCATTGTAAAATTTAATAAACCTTCAACATTTGCTTCATTGATTGATCCCTCACAAAAGAACTAAAGAAGCATTGGCAGTTTGGTGGTTGCCACAGTGAAAACTATGTTTGATGATTAAAGCTGCACTATGGTCTGCAGATATGAAAAACTGATCTGCTGATTTGAAACTAATCGTAGTGTTGTTGCTCAGAATGATAACTTCCTCTGATAAATAGACCTATTGCCTCTGGGTAGAGAGATATTGCTGTTACTTTTCCCTGGTCATATGTCGTTCTGGCAATGCTGTAAACAGCATTTGACCAAAGTCATGCCCCTGTAACTGTGTATGCACATGTGCAGCTGCTGCTTTTATTTTAACCGGCATTGACATTTTAAGTTCAGAAGGTGGTTATCTGTTGGGATATTCACGGGTATGGATGATGTCCTTGTTCCTAATTAAGGGTTTTTAGTATAGGGGGTTGAGCTACAACTCAAACATGTTCAAGCTGTTGGTGTCTATGGCTGGAGCTGCATATGCGAAACCATAATTGGGGAGTGGTTGGAAGATATTTCTCAAAATCAGGTTAGTCCTGCTTATAATTTTATATAGAATTTGGCTTGCATGTCCAATCCTGTAATAGTATGCGTGCATGTTACTGATAATATGTTTCTGCAGATTCATAAACTTTTAAAAGGCCTTCCTCCCATAAGATCATTGGTTTCTGTTGGTTCTGGTGCTGCAAAGTTAGTTTCTCTGCCTGTGAAAAACTACAGGAAGGATCAAAGACTACTCAAGGGGATGCAAAGAGGTAAATAAAATCTGATGGCATAGGTATTCAATGTGTAATTCATATGGTAAATGGGTTCCTTGTGTTTAAGCCGATTACCAAAATTTTGTTTTTGGAGATTTTGGTGTTTTATTAGGTATCAAGGACACAAGATACCATTTTCCTCAAATATAGATAGAAACACATGCCGATAGTGTGAGCATTTGTAGCTTTCTAAAATTCAAAGATATCTCTAACGTGTTCATGCGTGGCTCATTTTTGTTACTCCCTCCATCCCACATAATTTGATCAACTTTCCTTTTTGGGCCGTCTCACAAAAATTTCTCATTTTCAAATTAAGAAAGATTCTGCAGGTGCTTTTACATATTTACCTTCTTTACACTTTTTATTTTATTTCTCTCTCCACATTTAAATCTCCATCAACACATTTTCTCTCTCCTGGCCCACTTTCTTCCCCTCCTCTCTCTCAAGGGTAGAATGGAAAACACACAATATATCACTTAAATCCTTAATCTGCGTGCAAAAAAAAGTTGATCAAATTATTTGAGACGGAGGGAGTATATCTTAGGATATTGATATATTTAGATGGTGCTTGTGAAGTGGGGCTTTGCACGTAAAAGCTGGTCTTGACTGTAGAAAGATGTTTCAGCTTTGCTAACTCGCTCAATAAACGTTATACAACAAGGATGGGAGGTTTAGCTTTACCTTCAGGACATCTTATCTTCTTCACTTATCTATATTCAAGAGGAACTTATCAAGTTATCAATCCCTTTTTCTCGTTGACTTTAATATTTGCAGATAAGTAGGTGTATAAAGACACTATGAACTTGTAGATAACCCTAAATCTAGGGAATTCAAAGGTACATATCATCGTAGTCTGTTCTATGTTTTACCAGGACTTTCACCTCCTCAACAATCTGCTTTTTTGTTCCTCAACAGTGTGTTACTTGTACCATCAGAATAGTGGTAATAGTCATGCCTCGGCCATCTAGCCATAACCTCCGCCACCGTATACCTGTGTGTGCCACTATGTGACAAGTCTCCTTTTGTGCCCACATAGATCACCAGCTGGGAAGTATCAAAGTTTTTGTCGATAGTCGAAAAGTCTTCTGTGGAATAACAACTTAGATGTTGATGGTTGAAAATCCTTACATCCTACTGTCCATACAATGGTAGAAACCTTGTTAGCCTTAGAAACTTCGATGCATAATCTTTATGATCCAAATAACTTGAACGCACAGCAACTGAATCAACTTAACGTACATATAATGCACAGAGACATTGACCATGTTTGTTAATCCTCATATATTTTAGATATTAATCTCAGCTATGATTTTCCAGGTACAATTGCGTTTCTTAGAAGTATTTCACTTGAGGCCATTGGGCTAGGAGTGCATTTGGCAGCAGGGGCTCATGACATCCTCCTTCAAGCAGAATACATTCTTACAAGCATTCCTCCCTCTGTAGAATGGCCTGTACAAAGCAGAATGAATACTAATGTAAGGTCTAATCAGCCTACAGGTGCCCGGCAAGGGATGCAGCAGGTGAATAATCCAATTGTTTTCGACTCCACTTAGAGTAATTTGAAGTTGCTTGTAAAGCCGAATTTCAAATCATATTATCATCTTAGCATGTTAGTATTCACTTTGTGAAGTTGTGTGCAATGTTGTTATTTGTTAATAATTTACCCAGCTTTTGACCAACATAAAAGAACGGATATAGAAAATAATAAAAAAAATAGACCACACTAACAGAAACGTAGTTTTTCTTTTGGTAAACTGCAGTAGATTCTCATTTTAACAACAGGACCTTTTAGTTCTCACTTTCTCTTTGGTAGATTTCTAATGCAACTTTTACGGGGGAAAAAGATTGATTTGCAACTACAGATACTAAGAGGAGGTATGACTTACAAACTAATTATCTGACTTCAGGGATAGGCTTGTTTGAGCTCTCAATGTTTCACATTATTACATGCGAAACATAGTTTTTCAGATTTTTTATATGCCATTTTGGAGCATGGATCCATAATTTAAGTTGACAAAAGGTTGTTCTGTTGGAAAGTGATTGCTAGCCTCCATTTAAAACATAATGTTCTGCACATTTGTTTAGTATTTTAGCATGTCATTGGAGAGCATGGATCTGTACTTCCAAAATGAGAATAGGTGTTCTGTTGAGAAGTGGTTGCTAGCCTACCTTTAAAGCATAATATTTGGAAATCCCTTAACTTTAAAGCATATTTACTCCATAATATGTCTGGTTATTCGAGGATCTGATATTAGAGTGGCGAAAGGATGTTTGGGGTTCTGAGGGATATAAAAATTCTGAATACTTTTTTTGTGGGGATTGGGGGGTCCCCGCGCTCCTTTTTATGCATTGAGTTGCAGGGGCAAGTGTCGTTCTTCAAGCATTTGTATTTATCACCATATCATGTGTCTTCTCTATTTTACAGTTCTTTGGCTTGAATAGATATGTTTTCCCCTTTCTGTTCTTCATTGCAAAGGACAATGCTTCAAGCAAGGTTTAAAGGTTTTAATTTGACAGGCTTATGAGAGTATAAGGGATGGCCTGGGAAAATCTGCTGCTGCTTTAGTTCAAAAGCCATTGAAAAGGTACCAGCGTGGTGTTGGTGTGGGATCAGCTTTGGCAACTGCTGTTCAGGCAGCTCCTGTAGCAGTCATAACTCCTGCTTCTGGTGCTGCACGTGCTGCGCATTGTGTTCTTCTTGGTGTCAGGAATAGGTTAGCTCCCTCTCTTTCTTCCTCTCTCTTCTATCTCCTCTCCAAGTTAGTTGGACACATGTGGCTATGTACAAACCATTCAAATCTGGCACTTAACAGTCAAAAAATGGTAATTATGTGTGCAGCCTTGATCTCGAACATAAGAGAGAATCTCTTGATAAATACTTGGGTACATCTCAGCCTTGGGAGTTCATGTGATGGGTCTCAATTATGTAAGTAAGCTCTCTCTTTTACTTGTTGATTAAATTGTGTGGTGCTGAACTATATTGGACTTTTTGTTATTCGTGTGCAGAACCTTAAACCCGTGGTTGAATATTGAGTAGCTAGTAAGGTAAAAGCTGTGTGAAGCTCCTTTTGGCCAGCCATGGATAGAAGTCCAGTGATGTGATGCAAGCTATTGCTCTTACAAGCTTAGTTTAACAAGGCTGAGGACAATAGGCTACTTTAGAACACGCAAAAGTGACTGTTACAATTGAATTGAGCAAATCGAAGGAAGACCAATTGGTTTTCCTTTTGTGGGTTCGGATCGGGGCTAAAGCAGGACATTGTCCACCTTATCTTTATGTCAGTGGGTTGTACCAGACCTATGCACGGATTTTCATAAGTGGATATTGTTCTCAAGATGCAAAGTTGTTCTCGGGGCACAGCTTATGACGTTTGTTCTCGGGGCACAGCTTATGACGTTCAGCAACCGACATCGCAAAAGACATTAATTTGGTTGCCAGATTGGCTTACCATAGGCAGGTAAATCTAACCACCATGCCCTGATTCAGCACGGGTTGGCATGACATATGTTGTTGGTTACAGATGTACAGATACTGAAGTCACTAAACAGATTCTTTCCTGTCAGAAGAGAAGACAGAAATCCTGTACAAAATTGTAAGTGATAGCTAGAGCTTTTAAAAACATAGAACCGAGCCTTGTAAATGTAGTTAGGGTCTCGGCATTAGTCAGTTGTGGCATCACACAATGTGTCAATATTCCTGAAGTTGTATATATAGCTCATTAAAGCTTGTTTAGACCAAAATGTTAGGTCATGTCTGTGTGTGTAGTAGTCTGACTGAAGGCTGCTGGATGTACAGTTGGTTGCACGTTTGTTGTAAAGAAACCTCAAGTAGTGGTGCATTCTTTACAAACCAAGAAATATTTGCTTGAAAACACATAAAACAATAGCCTAGAGATGGGCAAGTAAATCGGTCGATAATTCGCAAGTTGCGAGAATTGTGTGAGCTGGAATGGATCGGGCATGTAATGGTTCCTACTTATTTCTTCCTTAATTTGAGGATGAGATTCTTGTTTCAGTTTTGACCACCTTAAAATGTTTTTTTTTTAAATAAAGCAAGCCCATGCTTGTTGGGTTATCTTTTGGACTTAACATTGTACGAAGTTTGCATCTAAACTTCTTTCTTACTGTAATTCAAAATATGTTAAATGTCTTGCATAGTAGTTCAAGCTTAATCTTCCATCTATACCATTATTAAAGAGTACTCTTATGGTGAATTTTCTTTTTATTTTGCACTTTCAGGTTTAAATTGTACTCTTCATTTCAAAATTTGAAACCATTCTACCCGTTTTCTAAAAAAAATTTAATAACGATCATTAAAGTAATTTGAAAACTAAATTACCTCTTACTTTCGGGCCGCAATCCCTCTCTATGTTCCTAATAACTCTTTATTTATATATATTTTTGTAACTGATTTTCACCCATCATTTCTGCTATTTTTCTAGAGTCCATCCTTCGATTTGAAATATTATCAATTGTGATTTTTCACCTTTTGGTACGTATTTTGCATTGTCTGTGTCCCAAGGGCTAGAAATACATAATTTCCATTCGTAGTGAAAAATATACTTTGATTAAAAAAATTTCAATGAGAAAGCTAGCGGTGCAAAATAAAAGTATGTCGGAGATCCAAAGTCACGACGAGTCCAAGATCAGCCATGAGATTCAGAGAAGCTTATATAACAACCCAAATAAATAATGTCACATCACATGGGAATTTTTCTCAACTGCAAACAATTTGTACAGGGGGAACACGAGAGAGAGTTACATTGACTAAGCACAAACGACACATGCCGGTTGGGGCCTAGAGGCTATTCAGCCTATTCTTATGGGGGACTCATGTGAACTAATCAACATTAGCTGGAAGAAAATGAATTAAACAAATAGAAATAACCCCCTTTCTAGCTAGGAAAAAGCCCATCCTCCCAGCATTCTTCCATCACCATTTTCAGCTCACACACATCAGTTAGTCCCTGTAACACAAGCATAAAATTAAAATGCCTTTAGAAGTTGCTAAACATATGGCAAGTTTATTGCTACCGTAGGTGCTCATGTAGGGATTCGGAGTATGCTTGAAGTTTTTCCCATGGCAGAACCCTTCAAAGTAGATCTACAACGGTGATAGCGATTGGTTTTAGACGAACTTTTTGCATAGATTTGTTTGAATCATACTCTTTTCGTTCCTTTAAAAGAAACTTAATTCTTACTGATTATGCGTCACTTCAAAAGAAACCACTTTCTAAAAGTAGATTGAAAAATCGCACGACGCTCAATATTTGATCTTTGTATACATTACGATGCGGAAATAAATCAAGCAAAGGAAACAAGCTAACGTTCATGAACTCTTACTTCTTGAATAAATGGATGTAGAATTAACAAGAAATGCCTTATCAAACAATGGTCCATTTATCTCACCTGTGATATTGGCATCTACTTGATCGACAAAAACAGCCTTCTCTACCTCATCTATTCTCTCTAGAGGCACAACATCAATCTTGTCAGCTTTCTTAGGCGTAACGTGACTTCTCTTTAGACCCAACTTCTCCTTCCACCAGCCTGAATTCTTCGGTAGCCTTGGCAGCACATCTTCATATTCATCATCATTGAGCAGTTCATCTCTAAGGGTCAGCTTGGTGCAGTTCTCTTTCAACGGCAACAACCTACCCTTGGAGAAGAGCTCGTCTGCTGCAATGGGGGTGAAGCCAGAGACCGAGAACTCGAAATCCGACGACACGGGTGCCTCTCTGTAGCTGCTTTCATGCTTGATCGCTTGCTTGGTGTCTGCAAAATCATTGGAGAAGGAGATCCTTGGGCCCATAGCAGTACAGAACCCTTGTTGCTCATTGCTGAACATGTTTAAGCACGCCATGGGCGTTCAAACCAACACTCACTCAGTCACTCACCCTCACTATTTGCTCTCAAATTTTCTTCCTCTACAGGGGTTCACATGTCTGTACTTATATAAGAGAGTGCTGCTTGTTTGTGCATATCGTTTGTTATTTATTTCAAGTAAAGATAAAGGGTGTTAGAAGTCTGTAACAACTAACGTGGCTGGCCATTTCCTTTTTGCTTTTAAGACAAAACTGATTCCAAGTCCCAACTGCTGCTTCCTTTATTTAATTGTGGAGGGTAAAAATAATTATCTTCGAGTTGCTAATTATCTCCGGTGCAACTAGATATTCCATGTATGGATACAAGATCTTTTGTTGTACAACAGTTCTGTTGTAACAGTTTTAGTGACAAACTCACCGTTAAAAGTGCGTTGTTTGAATTAAATGATAATTTTTTTGACTCATATTTATTCGTGAAATCTTTGTATTACAATAGAGGTATCGTACAATAAAAGATGCTCGTCCTGTCTAATGTATTCGCTCTGACTTCTCATAAAAAAATCTCTAAAATCTAGCTGGATTTGCTTGTCAATATCGGCGAAAAAATGAAGAAGAGTCACTAGTGGAAAGGATTTTGGGAGAGGCTATTATTAAATCAACCGTTTTACAAAGGTCATCCATCATGTTCGCTGACTGATCGTAACAACCAAAGGTTGCGGCGGCCAAGTTTTATCTTTTGTAACCAGATCATCAAGCTGTACATTCATATTACTAATTTATGTACAACACTTGGTCCACTACTCTCTGCACAGCTTTTTACATGCATTGGCTGAGAGAGAGAGAGAGAGAGAGAGAGAGAGAGAGAGTTCTCGTTGGCAAATCTAAAAGGAAGTGAAGGGGGCTTAAACTAGTATATCATGTGCCTCTCACTCTTCAGGGAGTGAGCTGGAGATGCCGAATCTGGTTGACCACGCAATTAGTGGGTCAAAGGGCAGAAAATCATCCACCAAAGCAAAAAAAAATAAAAATATAGAGATAGCTTCGACCTTCTTCTTTTCCTTTCCCTGAGAAATCAAACATATATTATGATGCACGCATCGTATCAAAATGGTTGAAGCGTTGGAGATTGCAAACAAGTATCGGTCATAGCAATAACATAGGTTTCGATTGCAGAGTAAGATTTCTTTTCAGTTCATGTTCACTCATTACATATAAAAACGTTTAGAAAACACATGACCTAAAATAAAAAAAAACGTAAGGTATCACAATACCTAGTAGGGTGCAGATAAGTCCTTGGTAACCAACCAACCTACGCCTAGACGAATGGTGACATCTCGGGGTCACTAATCCCAGAAACCTCCAATTCAGTTATTAAGATAGTCAAAGTTACATTCAAGGGAATGGTGACAACAAGGCCAAGAAGCTCCTAAGTGATTGAGCTTTCTTCATCCGTAATATCTAATGCCAGAAACGACAACCCAAGATGACCATTTGAAGTCGTTGCCGACACAGGCCAGTAAAAGTAAAAGGATTCAATTCCCTTTTAGATGGCACTACTGACTCTCACATGGCTTATCCTCTTTCGGGTGGAACTTTGACGGGATAAACAGATGGACATGTGACAGATGGCCGATTCCCCGCACCGGAAACGTTAAAAATTTGGAAATGTTACTGCAAAAAGACAGTGACCAAGCTCATGAAGAAGTGGGAGCAAGACTTGATCTAAGGGCGTTGTCCCCCTCCTGGTGAGCACACTTTGTCTCCATTCTCTAATCTAACTACACTTTCTTATTCTATCTCCTATCCCATGAGAGCTCTTCTTAGCCTCTTTCTTGGATACTTTGAATGTTGCTTATATTCACCCCCAAGATGTAGTACTATGCCAGCCCATTTTTCAAACTGCATCTCCTTAATTACTGGCAAAGGAATGGGCAAAGGGATATATATATATATATATATATATATATATATATATATATATATATATATATATATATATATATATATATATATATATATGGGAGCTGATCCATTGATAGCGCTAGCAAATGGAGTTAAGTTGCTAGCGCGATCTGACCGTCCATCCTGAAAGATGGACGGTCCAGATCGCGCCTTTTTCCAAAACTGATCCCCGTCCGCCATACTGTCTCGCGGACGGGAGTTTTACCTTTTTGCCCTCCTCCCATGTCCGCGAGACTGTCTCGCGGACGCCTTTCTGTTCCTGACATGTGTCAGGAAAAAGGCGTCCGCCATACTGTATGGCGGACGATCTCTAGGCTGACACATGTCAGGACCTGTCCCCTCGGTCGCCTATAAAGTCTCGGGCGTGAGCCCCGAGAACTGTCCCCTGGTATCTGTATGGCGTCAACAGTGTCCCTTGGTATCTGTAGCGGACGGCGTCCCTTCGTCAACTCTCTCCTGCTATAAATATTTAATCAGATCGGGGTATATATATTATTGTAGCGGACGGCGTCCCCTCTCTCGAACATCTAACCTAAAGCCGCTACCCCATCTACGGCGACTCACATCTCCGGTCACCCACATCTCCCCGCCGACACCACCGTCCTCACCTCAACGACGATCTCGATGGCTTCTGGATCGGAGACCACCTACGCCTACGATTATATTGGCAACTTGCACCTGGTAGGCAAACACTTTTTCAAAGTCATGATGCCGGGATTTGAGCATGAACTTGTAGGCTATCCCTCTTTCTCTTTCTCTGTATTTTCGTGTGTTAAAAGTTTGATCTTTTGTTTTTCTTAACCAAAACTAACCTATTTTTTGTATTTTGTGTTTGGTAGGACATACCGGAAGCATTTACCAATCAATTTACAACAATTCATGATAGTGCAAGATTATATAGCCGCAAGGGGGCATGGCAGGTTGAAATCAAGCTGAAGCCCGGCCGATCCCAAAAAAAGGAATTCGCAGAGGGTTGGAACGTCTTCGTGCGCCAGCATGGCCTCGAACTCGGGGACTTTGTAGTGTTCGAACACCTTGGGTGGTGGGATTTTCAAGTTGTAATCTTTGAACGGAGCGCTTGTGAAAAGCTTTCGTACCCCATTTGTGAACCATAGTTTATTATAATAAAAATATTTATGTTCTTGTTTATTATGTTTTCAAATTTTTTCTTGGTTAATTGTGCCTTTTTTTGTTGCCTCGATATATTGATATATTGAGATCGTTGATTATGAATTGTACATTATTTTTTGGAAAAATTGAGATTGTTGATTCCGTCGCTAAAACAAGTCTTTGGGCGTCAGTTTATTAAAATAGCATTAACGTACTATGTCGCTAAAACAAGTCTTCGGGCCAATTTATTTCAATTTATTAAAACTGCATTACGGGCGCCAATTTATTCCAATTTATTACATTACGCCACATTGTATAGTTCTATATATATAGCGGATATAAGGGGCCCTCCGCTTAGGCCGGGTTCGGGAAGGTCGGGAACTAAGGCCCCGTTTGACAAAAATTTTTTCCCTTTTTTTTCAGTTTTAAAAACTGAAAAAAAATGTCTGGTCCGTGCCAACCATTTTCTGCGGTAAGTATATCCGCGATACTATATAGCGGACAGTTTGGACTAAGTGTAGAAAAAACTAAGTGTTGGAGAGGTGGAAGTAAGTGTAGAAGAAAAAACTAAGTGTAGAAAAAACTAAGTGTAGAAGAAAAAACTAAGTGTAGAAAAAACGAAGTTTTGGAGAGGTGGAACAAAGTGTAGAAGAAAAAACTAAGTAATGGTATTCTGAGGGGCCGTCCGCTACATAGTATAGCGGACGTAGAGAACACAACCAAAAACATTCTGCGGGGCCGTCCGCTATACTATGTAGCGGACGTAGAGAAGATGTGTCGTCCGCTACATAGTATAGCGGACGTAGAGAAAACTACCAAAAGTCTAGCGTCCGCGATACTATATAGCGGACAAGGAACAGACCCGCGATACTATATAGCGGACGGCAAATATATATTGTCCAGCGGACAGCAAATATATATATTCAAACCCAAAAGAAAGTCCCCCTATAACTTCTACACTCTTCTTCTCCCCGTGTTCTTCCTACTCACAAATATTCCCAGCGGCGTTGGCAAGCAGATCTGCGCAATTTCTTCATAAGAGCAGCTTTAATCCCCCCCTAATAGATCACGTAAGTTCACAAAATCAATCCTTTACATGTTTCTAATCTATAGTTGTGATCAATATTGCGTTTTATGCGTGGTTTTGATTATGCATTGAGCATGTGCTAGCGGTGATGAGGATTTATATATGTATGTATTTGTTCATGTGCTAGCGTTTGTAAAATCCGATTCCATAGTTTCAGTTGCAAAAAATGGAATTTATCCCTGGACCAGAAGATCCATCCGTGTTATACGACCAAGCCAACCATATCAGTACGCTCATATGGGATGGTGGAGTAAGATACATTATTTATCAACTTTCTTATTATTACGAACGTTGTTTTACCGTTCATTTTGCTCAAATTGTATTTATTAATAATTCGTAGGAAAGAGAACTTCTCACCACCGTAGAAGTATCTCGCGAGTTCACGAGATGGACCTTGAACAATTCCCAGAAAAGCATACTGCGTGGAATTGGGTTTGGGATTTTCACGCATGGGCAGATCTTTCAACAGCTTGACCGGGCCTTGATAGGTGCCCTTGTTGAGAGGTGGAGAAGTGAAACGAATACGTTTCACTTCCCGATCGGAGAGATGACGATTACCCTAGAAGATGTAGGGTTCATCTTGGGGTTGCCGGTGACGGGGCGGCCGGTAATTGCTCCTCCGTCAGACGCAACGAATAAGAGAACAGCGCGAGACTTCTTCACTTCGATACCCCAGGATCAATTTAGCACTGGTGGTATAAAGTTGAAGTGGTTGGTAGATACCTACGGGGTTTTGCCGGAAAACTATACGGGCCGTGAGCTTGTGGTGTACACAAAGGCCTTCCTCTTGTGGGTGATGGGAGCAATTTTATTCCCAACGACGTCGAAGAACACGGTCAGCGTGAAATATTTACCGTTGTTGGGTAACCTGTCGGAGGTTGGGGATTATGCCTGGGGTGCAGCGGTTCTTTCGTATCTGTACCGAGCATTGCACAAGGCAACGAGGCCCAACTCCAAAGCCATATGTGCATGTCTCTCGCTATTGCAGGTATATCATATAAATCATGTCTTCGTTATTGTGTTTTATTTTTGTTGAATCGACGATATAAATATAATTTTTTGATGTTCTCAGGTGTGGTCTTACGAACACCTTGCTCCCGGTGCACCAACGCGTAGGGATGGAACCGACAAAGTCTGGCCTCGGTTGTGTGCTTGGGAGTACAGCCGGAGGGCTAGCCACTACAAGAGGAGAGTCGATCCCCATCACAACATTACGTACTATCGAGGGGAGTTCGACCGTCTATCTCCGGGCCAAATGCGTTGGGCACCGTACATACGTTTGGCGCGACGGGTGGGAGAGTCGTTCGTCTTCACGCTCTCCGGGTTGCAGCGCACACCCCTGATCCATTTCGAGCTCGCAGAGTGGCAGCTGCCCGACCGAGCAATGCGCCATTTTGAGTTGGAGCAGGGTTTGCCAGTCGATGCCCCGGATATGAGGGTTAACAGGAACCCACCGGATGTCGGAGTGTTTGGCACCGCCAATGCGTACGAATTGTGCGCGGCCGAAATAGAGCTTTGGACTTCTTGGCAGGACACACTGGCGGCCATCGTCTCGGAGCCAGACCCCGTTATCAGCATCGATCAGTACGATGAGTGGTACTACCGCATCACGCGGAGGAGAGTAGCCCCTGTAAACTTTGAACGTGGGGAGAGGTATGCGCCTAGGGGTCAGATCGATGAGCGTATGGCATACAATCTCGTAAGTTGCCCAACAAGTCTGACTTGAACCAAATTAGTTGAATATAAATGTCTGATTGAAGTTACTTAATTTTTTATCTCTTTGGATGTAGGTTAATGCCTCGCTTGCATTCTTCCAGAAGTTGAGTGAGCGGAGGGATCTGGTGAGCGCAATGGGCGAGGATCTTTGCCAACAGGCTGCGACATTGGCTTTAGGCTGCGGGAATTTTTTGCGCCAAGCATCGGGCCAGTCTTCGGGAGTAAGCCCGGGAATGGGTTATACGGGCGTCAGCCAGGGATACGGTGATCCCTCTGGACAGGCTTCAGGGGTGAGTCAGGGAGTTGTTGGTACCTCTGAAGCGGGGATGGGACAGGCTCAAGCGTCGTGGGGCGATTACAGCGGCCCCTCCTTCAATTTGTTCCCGGAACCCCTCTCTCAAGTCACGCAAGACTTTCCTTTCGGAAACTACGGTTTCTCCGAGGCACTGCCCATTGTCCCGTGGGCGGGACCAGTTGGCGGCCCCGAAGGGGAATATCAGCCGGCCGAAGAAGGAATTGGAGGCCAATATCCCCCGATCGACCCCCGAGGGCAATATCCGAAAGGGCATCCAGCCAGGCCCCTAAAGCCGCATAAATGCGATATAATCCGAGCCCGTTATTTTAGCGGGGCCCCCCAAGACGGAGCGTCGTATGACGTGGATCACCCCGAGGGCTTGGATTACAATGCCTCTTGGACAGAGATCGCCTCGCTGGCGCCGGGATCTTGGTTAGACAGCGGTGTCATCTCGCACTACGTGCAAATTCTGAGGCGAAGGTGTCGGGAGCATCCAGACATCGGTCTGCGCGTGTTTATCTTGGATGCTTTTTTCCATCAGCTCCTAGTACAAGAGTGGCACGACTGGGGCAATGCAAGGAAGGGGAGAGGCATGGCCCAGTGGAAACCGTCCCCTAACCTACAAGCATATCTTGCTAGGGATAGTCCAGTGAGCGCAAGTGTTGCCGACGTGTTTCTAATCCCCTTTTTAGGGAATGCGCACTGGTACTTGGTTTGCTACGAACCATTACAGAGCACGGTTTCAGTCGTCGACAGTCTCTACGACGATACCGACGTGATGCCTGTGATTGATATGTACCGAGGCATAGGCCAGTTGGATGCCATGGTAAGATCCTGTTTCCTTCTTGTTGTAACTTGCATATTATAAAACTGATTAATCTTATTTTGCTAGCTATGTTTAATGCTTATTATGGTTCTCGCAGAATCTTTTTGCTGCCCTGGTCAATGGTAGGCGTCGGGAGAAGGTATCGCGCAGGCCGGTCCTCATTTTCCGATTGAAGAGGAGTAGGCCCAAGCAACATAATTCCTCGGACTGCGGCGTCTTCCTCTGCATGTACATGGATTACATTTGCCGGTCTGAGAGCCTCAAGAAGACTGTCTGGAGCGAAGAATGCATACAAGACTTTAGGTATAGGATTGCTTGGCAAATTATAAATGGCCGGCCTAGAGCTATTAGGTTTATTGTAAATCCGTGTAAGGAACATAATTCCTGCGAGAGATGATGTTCCCCAATTCACATTGTAACGTTACAACACTTTTTTAACCCAAAAAATTTATTGAATGCGATTGATTTTATTGACCAATGTGATTTAACGGTGGGAAACCAAGTGTTGGATATCTGTCTATCTGCAGGGCAAGTGTTCAAAAAATAACAAAGTGATCGATAATATGTGTATCTGCGGGGCCGTCCGCTACATAGTATAGCGGACGCAGAAAAGTGAACCACAACAAAAAAAAAACTAAGTGTTGTAGGGGGGGTATTCTGCGGGGCCGTCCGCTACATAGTATAGCGGACGCAGAGAAGTGAACCAAAACCAAAAAAAAACTAAGTGTTGTAGGGGGGTATTCTGCGGGGCCGTCCGCTACATAGTATAGCGGACGCAGAGAAGTGAACCAAAACCAAAAAAAAACTAAGTGTTGTAGGGGGGTATTCTGCGGGGCCGTCCGCTACATAGTATAGCGGACGCAGAGAAGTGAACCAAAACCAAAAAAAAACTAAGTGTTGGGGTCTGCGGGGCCGTCCGCTACATAGTATAGCGGACGCAGAGAAGCGAACCAAAACCAAAAAAAAAACTAAGTGTTGTAGGGGGGGTATTCTGCGGGGCCGTCCGCTACATAGTATAGCGGACGCAGAGAAGTGAACCAAAACCAAAAAAAAAACTAAGTGTTGTAGGGGGGGTATTCTGCGGGGCTGTCCGCTACATAGTATAGCGGACGCAGAGAAGTGAACCAAAACCAAAAAAAAACTAAGTGTTGTAGGGGGGTATTCTGCGGGGCCGTCCGCTACATAGTATAGCGGACGCAGAGAAGTGAACAAAAACAAAAAAAAACTAAGTGTTGTAGGGGGGGTATTCTGCGGGGCTGTCCGCTACATAGTATAGCGGACGCAGAGAAGTGAACCAAAACAAAAAAAAAAACTAAGTGTTGTAGGGGGGGTATTCTGCGGGGCCGTCCGCTACATAGTATAGCGGACGCAGAGAAGTGAACAAAAACAAAAAAAAACTAAGTGTTGTAGGGGGGTATTCTTTAATACCTTAGGTTTCTAATGTTGTGCTGCGCAGTGTAGCGGACAGTGTAAGAAATCACGTATAAAAAAATGATTGTAAAGGTTATTACAAACGAGTCATTACTAAAATATTATTACAAAATGTCCGACACTTTTGATGGCTCATAAAAGATTATTACAAAATATTCAGTACACTAAAGTTCCACTGCAGCTTGTTCGTCCTCATCCTCGGCATCATCTTCTTCCCCGTCTTGCAAAGGCACTGGACTTATCCCCAGTGCCTTGTAATGGTTCCGCTTGTCGTGGTCTGTCATTTTGTTGCACAATGCACACCTTCTTAGCTTTTTTGGTTGAGTTGCCGTCTCAATAGAGCTTTTCATCCGCGTAGATCTCTTGCGGCCTTTCGTTTGCGATATAATTGGATCCGAAGGCCGGATATCATTGTCGGCTCCCTCCCCCGGCTCGTCATCTTCTGATCCCGTCGTAGGCTCGGTGTCAACCGCATTGCTGACTGAAGCTGCTTCCAATTGGTCGACGATGGGCTCTTGCTGCTGAGCTACCTCGAGGAGATGTTTATATCCGACCATTGTAGCAGCACCCTTTACGGACAAACGGGTGAACATCGTCACCAGATGATTATACCGCAACGTCTCTGATTCTTCAAAGTCAGTATACGGGTGCTCCGGAAAGGAAATGGTACCGTGCAACCTGTTTGCACCTTTCGTCCAACGTGGCAGGACGTATTTATCGGGGATTGTCCTGATATTCTTCTGTGTGAAAAACCGCAGAATGTGTCTACACAGGATGCCATGGAACTCAAACTTCTTACAAACACATGTCACCGAGTCCGTCAATGTGTCGTGGGTCACCGTATAAATTCTGCGCAGCTTCTCAGGGACGAGGTCATTCACGAGCGAATAAACCTTGTACTCACGCGACGACTTTTCTGCCACCTTATATATACTGTATCGGCCCGATTTTTGCAGCTCTACTTGGTATAGCAGGAAGATCTCCTTCGTATAGACTTTGGCACCGTTCAGCTCCAGCGGGGTCTCAAGCAACCTTCTCCTTTGCTTGTACGTGGTTGCAAAGTCTGCAGCCCTTTCTTTCACGAACAACGACGCAACCGCTTTTTGTGCTGATGTGACGAAACTCTTCAAATTGGTAGCTGTACCCACATAATTATCGAACGTGGCATTCATAGATTCACTCCTGCCCGTCGTTTTCATGCCCGCAGAAAAATGACTTCTCGTGTAAACACCAATCCATTGCTCTTTGAGCCCGTACAAGTGCTGGAGCCACTCGTTGTCTTGCAATGAGTAATCCCGAACAAGCTTTTCCCACCTCTCCTCGAATTCCTCAATCGTTAATGACTTGAGGACGCATTTGTCAAAATCCTGTTTAAAGTCTGGATACTTTGCGTACATGTGATGCAGACGTTCAGGGTATTTGTTGCTTATGTGCCAAGTGCACAAGTTGTGTCGAGTATCTGGGAAGACGGTAGCAATAGCCTTCTTCATTGCCAAATCTTGATCGGTGATGATAACAGTCGGTGCTTTGAAGTTCATTGCTTCCAGCCACACCCTAAACAACCATTCAAAAGAACTCTCGCTCTCGTCCCTTAACAAGGCGAACCCGAACAGGATGGAGTGATAATGATGATTGACGCCCGTGAAAGGAGCGAACGGCATCGAGTACTTGTTGGTACGGTATGTGGTGTCGAAAGTCACGACATCCCCAAAATGCTTATAAGCTAGCCTCGAACGACCGTCGACCCAAAAAATTGTGCTAACTCGATGCTCGTCGTCAAGTTTATAGTCGAAGGTAAACTGCGGGTCCTCCATCTGCATCCGTTTCAATAGGCTCATTGTCGCTTGCGCATCATTGAGGTCATACGCGGCTCGTCTATGGGTTCGGACCGCGTTACGAACGTCTGTCGTGTTAAAGTTTAAATTTTGAATTCCCCCAGCCTGTTCAGCAAGAACATTAATCATGTCGGTAGGTCCTAGCCGCGCATCGCTCATTGTGTGAATTAGGCTCCTCGCGACCTTACCCATCTTCTTGTGTTGATGCATCTGACTCACCTTAGAAGGGGTTACTAACGGGTGATTGTGTGCCAGTTCCAGGCTGGTAATAAGCCAATGATCTTGTTTGGCTTTATAGCTTACGAACATCTTGACCTGGCAATTCGTGCGCGCAAAGCAATCCCGTCTTCTCCGCGCATACCCTATTTCGTCATCATCACTGTCATCGTTGCCTACGCGTGTCTCATTTTGCACTGGGTTTCTGCCCCTATGACACTCGTATAAGCGAGAGCATATCCTTTTCGATACGCTGCTTGTTCTTGTAGTTTTTATTCTAATGCCAAAACCAACCCTCAATGAATAAGCTCGAAAACATTCTCCAGCTTCTTCCAACGTTTGAAAGGTTCGTCCTAGATACGGATCACTAGCATCTACGGGGGTGCTGGAGCTCGATACGAAATCAGACATTGTGAAAAAGACCTATGTAGAAATAGAATACGCTTATTATCTCAAAATTATCTTGACGATTAGACCGATTTAGGATACCATATACATAATCTCAAAAGTGTCTCCTATTTTGCTAATTATATATTTACTGAACATAACAAATTAAAATTACTAAGATAAACGGTAGCAAGATCACAAACTTTACCTTGCTTGAGTGATGCTTGAACCAAAAGTGTGTTACTCCAAGAAAAGCTTGAAGGGTGCTGAAAATGGAAGCAAGTGAATCTGAAAGCCCCGCAAAAATTTTGCTGAAAGAGCCGAGTAGGGATAGATTCTAGGATACCAAGGGGACAGTTCTCGGGGCTCACGCCCGAGACTTTATAGGCGACCGAGGGGACAGGCCCTGACATGTGTCAGCCTAGAGATCGTCCGCCATACAGTATGGCGGACGCCTTTTTCCTGACACATGTCAGGAACAGAAAGGCGTCCGCGAGACAGTCTCGCGGACATGGGAGGAGGGCAAAAAGGTAAAACTCCCGTCCGCGAGACAGTATGGCGGACGGGGATCAGTTTTGGAAAAAGGCGCGATCTGGACCGTCCATCTTTCAGGATGGACGGTCAGATCGCGCTAGCAACTTAACTCCATTTGCTAGCGCTATCAATGGATCAGCTCCCTATATATATATATATATATATATATATATATATATATATATATATATGCATGTATCTAAACGATGAAGTCAGCTACAATCTTTCAAAAGGAGCTTAGATCTGTTCTATGAAACATGTCTGTTGAGAGATATAAACTCCATATTAATATCAATCCCACATCGTGTAGTAATAAAATAATATTTTAATATATAAGCCTTATAAGCCTCTTCACTCGTTACCAATTAGTTTGAGGTTAAATTTTTTCACATAATATTAGAGCCAATTGATCCACCCCATATTCAATATCGATCTGACATTGAGTAATAACAAAACAATACTTAAATATGTATGTAAGGCTCGATATGGTTTTAGAGTTGGGTCTATGTCGAGGCCCATTTGACAAGATCATCTCTTATTCCATCCTTCCCCTTGAAGGGGAGCACTTTAAAAAGCACTTCTTATTCCACGCTTCGCGTAAGGGCAGGTGTCAAGTCGCACATCGAGCATACATTGGATTTAGGATTGATGTCTCACATCAACTAGAGACATCAACTACCGGTGGACTTATCCTCATCTAGAGAATGCTTTTGGTACACAGTCAAAAAACAGATAAAGGCAAGATACTAGTATTTAGGACTCAGTTGTTGTGGACATCAAGAGGCAAGGGCATGTCCATTATTGCCATGGACTGAAGACAATTGCTTGGAGCCACCTCTATCATTCGACTGTTAGTGGCTCCCCCCTTTCCTATTTGTTATGGCGATCGCTGCTAGAGGACAGAGATGTTCTGACTTCACTCCTGAGTGTTTAGGAAATGGTATGGACTATAGAGTCATCAATACATAGAGCAGCACTGTATGAAGATCCAACTCACTTTGTCGTCAAGAAGAGAGATTTTAGAGTATTTGCGCCATCTTTATGCAAACTCGCAACAACTCAAACAAGTTTGATTTGACAATACGCATCAATATCCAGTTGCACAGCTTACCTATTTCTCATTGTCACAATCATTACAACACCCATCAGTGCAACCAGAAAACTGTAAGCTTAGATAGTAATCTGCTACTTGTTTAAAAGGGGCACCATTCAGGATTTTGTCCTGGCTCAAGTTTCATGAACGTCCGCAGGCCGCCGCACGTAATAAATAATAGAAGTTGTCGAAGTGAGGGCAATCATCTAAATCAACAAAACATTTACTCAAAATCATCGTCAATAGCATTTGGGGACGGTCGTTTTTGAGGTAATTGATTTCCAGCAGGAAGTTTAGGTCTTAATGCTACATTGATTGCTAGAGGTGATGCCATCGATTTTGTACGTTCCTTCTGCCAAGGTTTAAGAGAAGCAGGTAACCTGCTCCTAATTGAACCTAGGGATGGGCATTCTTGCTGATGATGAGATGTTAACATGGATTTTGGCATTACATTTTCCTTTACATCGTGTTGGCTCTTCTTTCCATCCGCTTCTTTTGTCTTTGGGTTCATTGATTCAACAGGCACAAGCTTTCCATCGACTTGGTTTGTGAAAACAAATGTTACCTGCAACAACATGAAATAGTTTAATTTTCACGGTAATTATGACGAATCAACCATCTATTGTGCGTGATACGAAGCATCTCTTAGATTCTGTTTTCAAGGCACTGCACGTGCTAAAATTTTTCGAATCTCACTACTGTTAGAACTTAGAGGCGAGCAGACTTTATAAACAACAGGTACAAGCAGGGTCAAGATTGTGGCAGAGATTGGAGCAGCAGCTGTCTTATGATTCACAATCTTTTGCCATCAGATCTTGCGCTCCAAAAAACAAGTTGCAACATTTTGGCCTTAACCATCTATGGGCTTTAATCATTCAAGAAAATAGGCTTGATCTAGTATCAACCTTCAACAAAGTGGAAAAAGAGAACACATATAAAACAATACTTGTATTAATAAGGGATACATGTTATTAATAAGGGATACATGTACCACATATTCAATAAAGCATTCCTTGCTAAATAAGAACGAAAGAACCGAACTAAGTTTATCAGAAAGTATGCAATTTAGAAATTAATGAAAATCAAGTTTACGTTTATATGATAGTATCAGCCACTAAACACGCGTACGCATAGAATTTTAATTTTGTAAAAACATTTCTTAGCTCACCTCATCTCCAGCTGAAGCTTGAAAAATAACATCAGGTACAGATGTTGGGGAAAAATGATGCCCCCAACTACATAAATCCTCTTCCAAAGGAGTTCCTACCTGGGAAGGTGGGGAGAATAATTCAAAGAGAAGATAAGAACCTCCACACTATAACTCTCGGGCACTCCAATCAATATGTATATCGATGTACCTGTTTCTCCGAGCTCTTTAACTTGTGAAAACATCCAGTGATACTCGCAAACCCCCCTATGTCGTCTGGATCAGATAGACAGCCTTCATTTGCAGATTCAACTCCATCAAACTCACTTATATCCTCAGGCCTGTCATCTAACATTACCCCATTGTTTTGACAACGGAGGCAATTCATGTTCTCGTGAATTTCAGATCTGCATGGATACAAGTAATAAGGACGATCACTAACGAGAACTTGAAGCAGAAGACCGTAGTACATAATATCATATCATGGAGATTGGAGAACAAAAACAAAAGCTAATGGCTGATACAAGGCTAAGTTGCAAGAGTCAAACATATTGCGAAATTAGGGAAGTTAGCAAAGATAAGAATACACTCCAGCAACCTTTTCCATGCAAGACCCTGTACATCTACAATGGGTAAAACATAAAGCCTACCCCTACTCAACTCGGTCAAAATTATATATTTGAGTACATGTTTACCTCGCATTGTCATGAAACGTGAACAGGTCACGTAAATCTTCTGTTGAAAGAAAGTTCCCCTGTAACAATGATTATTTATATTATGCATGAAAGAGCACAGCTAATAATGGCAAGAAGAAAGCAAGAATGGACGTACCTGATTCTTATATTCTGTTTGTTCCTTCTGAATAACTTTCTGAAGCCCTTCTTTTGACATCTGTCGCTGGTACACCTGCAGGAAATTGAAATAATTCTTGAAACCTACTCGTCAATTATAGAAACACCTTAAAAATGAAAAAACAAAAGTGATGAAGGACAATATTTCTTAAATGACCGCACCTTCTCTTCAATGGTCCCAGTACATAAAAACCGATAGATGTAAACTCTCTTTTTCTGCCCATCTCTCCAGACCCTTGCAGCAGCCTATGTATGGACACATCGATAAACGGAAAGGCAAACTT
Source organism: Escallonia herrerae (assembly GCA_033070095.1). NCBI lineage: Eukaryota > Viridiplantae > Streptophyta > Magnoliopsida > Escalloniales > Escalloniaceae > Escallonia > Escallonia herrerae. The sequence goes on along the minus strand of JAVXUP010001169.1, from coordinate 242,464 downwards.
AGATGAAAACATTGGCCTCAACCTAAGAAGTCATTTCTTTAGTAGCATCAAAATCTTGTAAAACGATAAAGCAGAAATAGTTACTTGTTTGTCATTGGCAGGATTCCAATCAGGATCGAACAGAACCAGTCGATTTCCACCAATCAGATTAAGGCCACATCCACCTGCCTTGCTGCTCAAGAGAAACGCAAATTCATCCTGCAAGATGTGGGATAATCTTCTTCTATGTACAGGAGAACCCAATATTCATATTCACAGTAATTAAAAGACAAGAAGTTTGGATACCTTTGATGGATCATTGAAACGGTTGACCAACTTTTGCCTTTTACTGATAGATGTAGTTCCATCAAGCCTTAAGAAAGGATACCTTCTTTCTCGACATAGTTGAGCAATAAGGTCGAGAGTCTGACAAGTCACAGCTTTATATATTGATCACAAAAGAGGAGAGGAGGACGAATTGAAAAGTGGAAAAATAAACTACTACTTTGTCTAATGGGACAGAATGCCACCAGAAAGTGAAAGAGTGATTATAGCATGACATGAAAATAAGTCAACAATGATCAAACAAAGTGATTTATTGGTTGTACTCAGCAAGCAAGTAAATCCATTTCTGGTTCAGAAGAAATTTCCATTTTCTACATTGATGTCAATGGCGAAAAACAAATGGTTTCATCAGGGTACACTGTCCATTAAAGCAACAGAGGGAAATCTAGAGCTTATCAAGCAATAATAGGAAATAAGCAACGACAAGAATAGATGAAGGAAGTCCCATATCTTTACAAAGACATTGACCTAGTGATGTTTCTTTCCTGGGGGCTGTGGGATGAAGGTGGGGAGGGGAAGGGCTATTCAACATACTAGAGAGTACAGGCCCTTGCCATGACTGGTACGACAACCATCAAATCGACAAGCTGTTACACGTTACATAAAAAGAAAGAAAATATTTGCAGTATCACATTGCGTAGCGCGACACAAAATCTACTAAGCACTTGGAGTAAATCACAATTTAAAGAATGCTTGCAATACTTCGTATCAACAGCAACAGAAATCCCGTCTAATGCACAAATGTTCCTTGACCATTTGGAGCAGTGACAATGGATAACAGTAAGAAAAATAACACTCATATAAGTGTACAAGGTGGAAAGGAAATGAAAACTGCAAAACAGTTGGAAAGATGAACATGAAGACTTACATTCTCTTTTGCACCTAAGTTAGCCCGTAACGATTATATCCAGAAAAATAAATCAAGAAAAGTGCCTCAATAAATCTCTTTGCAGATTTCTCCTTTCGTGCACTACAAGTGCTTTTCTTTCTCGCAGTTGCAGCTACTGATGGTATAATGCAAGATATAAACCTCAAGGGCTCAATATATATACAGCAGGTTGATTGTTACTAGAGTGCTACCAACAACTTCAGAGAAAGAGTACCGTATGGATACCTGTGTATAATTTGAGACTAGGACAATGCGGTCATCTGTTGTCTGACGAAGCTGAGCCAACAACCGAGCTAAGACAATCATTTTCCCTGATAGCTCAACCCAAACTCCATCACCGCCAGTCCATGATCCAGATCTAACAGAATGACAGACAGAACCCATGAAACTAGAACTAGCAAAGAAAAACTTACATGTGTAGGACAATAAGATAGATTTACCTCCCAGAGAACAATTCTGGGGGAAAAAAGCGGATACAGTCCTCAAACCCTGATGTTCCTGGGCTCCCACTTCTAATTGTATCGTAAATCAGCTTCAATATAATTTTAAAGAGCGAGAAGGAACAACTTGTATTTAGTATGTGTAGTTCCATAAAAACATAAGCAAAATAAAATTAGTGAAAACAATCTGGATGGCACAATTCTAACTGCAACTTCATTTCTCGATTAACCTAAATTACAAAAAGAAATTTCAATTAATAGTACATTAATATAACTACATTCATGCTTCCGAAACTGCACAATGTCAAAACGGTCCATTGCTTTATAAATTGTAACCAACTGTCATGTCACACTATATGATATTTTACCTTTGGATGATTGCAGAGCTTTTTTAATGCTGTTATGTAGGCTAAGATCTTTGATTGCTTCACTTCTTCAGTAATTGCTCGTTTCACCTGTATTCAAGAGTAGCAAAAAGAGAAACCATAGCATGTCCGGTTAGCATTTTACTTTGAAGCACCAAAAATTAAGCACTTTAAAGAGCACAGAGCCAATGAATGAGGAACTACATTTTTGGAATGAATGAAGTGGTTGTACAGCTCTGCTTGTAGAGGTGTCAACTTGCAGCATACGACTTCAACTATCTGTAGACACGATCATTGGGTATTAAAACTCTTAACAGTCAAAAACTTTAAAACTATGGAAGATGATAATAGGAATCACAGATGAACTTCTCAAATTGACTGAACAGAAACATGTTAACATTTCACAAACCATAACTTCCACGGTCCAGGGAGAGAGTTCATCATGATAATTTAAATAGCATCGGTTCGCAGAAAAGACCAAAATCTAAAAGACAAAACAATTAAAATGAGTAATGCAACACAAATGGTTTGTACAGCCAATTTTTGGACCTTTACAGTGTGTAGAAAAACTCCAATGGCCTATGCAGTAGCAAAACAAGCACAGTTTGGGTGTTGAAGTTAAGCCTGCCAGAAAGAAAAACAAGAAAAGTGGTTTCCTTTTTTCATTTTGCCTTCTCATTGAGGGGGACGGGAACTGAACAGAAGCTCCTATGCATGCTTTTGTTAGGTTTGAAGCAAATCCAAAATTCTACCTACAGGCGCCCTCAAATGCTCAACGCACGATAGATCCCAAAAAAGTGTTTTTAGATGCTTGTTTAATGATAGTTAGCTATCCATACTTTTAGGCTACTTAATGCCAATGGTTTTTCATTCACTCCAGCAGTGTTAAGAAACAACAAAAAGGTGGCTCTGCTTCGGAAAACTCAGTGGTAATCTTCCATCTTATGGAAAGATGGAGTGCAATGAACTACAGCCATTGCTCCAAGAGAATTCAGCCTGACAAACAAGACAAGTTAGTTTCATATCGTTAAACTAAATCAAAGCTAATCATACCAATAACAGTTAAAAATGATAAAGAAGATAAATTTTGCCAAAAAAAAAAGCTTAACTTGAAGCTGATGCAAGGATACGAATACAAGTTGAGTTCATAGAAGAATTTTAAGCTTGTTTAGTGAGTATGCTGCTAAGCAATTGCATACTCTTCCAAGTCCATTGAACAGTGAATTTAGTCATCATGGACAATTGAGAGCATAGCCCACTACCTGAATATCGTAAAATTCTATCACATACAAATATAGATTTATGACTAGTTGAGACATAAATCCTGCCTGGCAAATCTATTTATTGTGCAACAAGGATCTTATGAACCACATTGGCACATCAATTGAGTTCGTTGCCATACCTTTGGCGGCAAGTGATTTGATAACAAGGCATTGGTCCTTCTCAATATAAACTGAAACACAAGTATATGCATTAGCCATGAGAATTGCAGATAAGTCTGCAATTCCAGGTGTATTATCGAAAACAGCAACCATAAAAGGAAACATTGCTTTGTTAAGCCTGAAGCAGAGATGCTACCTGATTTACTGTTACACTTAGTTCTGCAGAGCGCTCAGTACCCAGCTTCTTCTCTTCATCAGTGGCAGTGGGTTCTCTTCCACAAACAATGGGTGCCTTTATGAATTAAAAGAAATGCAAGTTCCACATAAAAAATTCCAGATATTTGCACTTTGCTGGAGGAGAATCTCCACTTATGAAGTAGATAATAACTTGCACGCTGGCATATCAACCAAAATGGATAATTTAGTTCCAAATCAAGTTTGAAAGGTATATACCAAGCTCACCTCATAATAACGCCGAAAATATGCAGCATCACCCAAGATTCCAGGATTAGTGAAGTTAACCATCGCAAAAAACTCTTCGAGGTCATTCTGGAGGTTTAAAATCCATTAAATAAAGACACAACAAGAAAAAGGACATAATAAAAGGGAAAATAAACTTCACAATCATGCAAAAATGTCTCTCACCTGCAAAGGAGTCCCTGACAATAGAATGCGGCGACTACATGATAGAGCAGCCAATGCCTAATTCAGAAATTTTGAACAAAATCCAAGTACATTACAATAACAGTATAATCAAAAATTCATTTGTAATGAATAAACTTAAAAATTCTTACTCGATTGGTCAATGTCTGGTCATTTTTAAGCCTGTGAGCCTCGTCACATATGAGAAGGTCACATGATCCACTTTCGCTAAATTTTGATGAATGCATCCGGAATGTCTCGTATGAAATAATCAGTACCTAGGAAGGCGTCAGATAAACCAATATCTAGCTCTAGACATCACAGATATTTTAATTAAGTTTTACCTGTAAAGGACTGCGAGGACTTGTGAAACTATTAATTCCAGAGATAGCATCCTCTCGGGTGCTTTCGCACAGAGCAACAAGCTTAACTCTTTCCCCGACCCACTTGTTAATTTCAGCCTCCCAATTGCTTACAAGGCTGGTAGGAGTTACAATTATTGCCTTTTTAACCATAGGTTTCCCATCAAATCCCTGACGAAGAAGTGTATACAGCAATGTGATTGACTGCAAAGTCTTTCCCAAACTGCACATAAAACACCGAGAATGAAAAAACAAGGCTCGTAAACAATGCAGATAAGGAACAAGAAATATATTTTGAGACACATTGATGCAGAAGATACCCAGTAATGATTACCCCATATCATCAGCGAGGATGCAACCATTGATATTGGCAGCACTACATAAACCCGAAACACACTCAAACATGAACTGGACCCCTTCTCTGAAAAGGAAGTTAGGTGCAGACGTTCAGTAAACAAATGGGACCAGAAGCCATTACAAATTTAGCTAGACTAGCATTTCTCATCTATCATGCAAGAATCGTTCTCCAAATCCTCTTCACATCCAATTAAAGGTACTGGAGAAAAAGTTTAATGACAAACGAATGGTTGAAGCTCATAATCAATAACGAATACCAACTGATGCTATTACACTTGTACACCATTAAGCATATGCATCTTGTTAAGTAAGCTCTGATCATACACGTGCAAGTATGCAACCTAAGATGCGTTTGATGCCTCTTTTTTTGTACAATTAGCTTCTAGACTATGAGCTCACATGTGCATTTGTGCCACTTTTTATTCCTTATACTACTTGAATAAAAGATCCAAACCAAATACTTGTTCCATCACAAACCATACCTTTGATGAGGTCGAAGGAATTGAACAAGAAAGTGATCCACTGCTATTGGTACCGCACTACTGTCTCCCTCTTCAGATTCTTCAGGTTGCCACAAAACCAAAGGTTCAACCCCTGGGGGCAGAGTCACATTCTCTTCTAGAGACTCTGTGTTCGCAAGAATGGGACCATTCAACCTGTCTGTAATTGCAACAAAAACAGGCCTCGCGGACCCCCAGGGAACAAACCGTTTACGAGCCCAGAGACGACGAACCAGCTGCTTGTTCCGATCAGAGTAGCCATCAGGACAAGGAGGTTTAAAAGGCTTCCTAACAACAGCTGCTCTGTCTGTCACCGATAGCACCCGAGGAAGCAGGGACTGTCTCTTCGCAACAAGATTGCCCCTAATAATATAATCCTTATTATCAATGAAAGATCTGTAAGTTTTCTAAGAATTTGAACATGCAATTTAATTCAAATACTCCTTTTCATGATATTTTCCCCTTTAACCTTTTCCAAATTCAAACAACAGAGTTTGGAAATTTTGGTTTTTCAAACAAAACGTATCCGATCTGTAGTTATTACTCCCTACGTCTTGTAATTTTCCCCTTTGACTTTTTCCAAATTCCTAGAATAGAATTCAATTATTTAATCACTGAATTAAACTCAAACAGTGATGATTATAGGTCAAGAGTACTGTTGCTTGACAACTCAAATAGCGCAAAATCAATGAGAAAGGTCAATCTACATGTTCAAGTTCTATTGGAAGAATTTGCAAAACGTCAAAGGTACAAAAGTTATGAAACAAAGGGAGCATCTGAATTGAATTCAAAGTTTAGATGTTTGCGATGAGACAAAAGAGAATAAAAACTCTTGCAGAAATGCGAAACTCTAGATAAGAGCCGAAGATATACCGTTGTGAAAAAAAATTAGGTTATCGAGATGAATCAATGGACGAAAACCAAAGTTGTTTAACTGATGATACAGTCGACGGACCTGACAAGAGCATCGACGTTCTCCGATTTTCGGTCTCTGTTACGCGGAGGCGTCCGGACGGTGAGACTAACGGCGTCGTCTTGCTTATCGCTGTCGTCGCCGGCGTCGGCATCAGATCTGGAACCGACGTCGTTTTCAGCTTCGCAGGTGAACTCTTCGGTTGAATCGCTAGGTTCGGATGAGGAAGGAACTTCAACGACGTCGTCATCGGCTTCCATGGGAAGCCTTGCTTGGTTCCTACTTCCTACAGGGAGAAGTGTCTGAGACAAGGAGCTGGTTTTGAAATCTTAATCAGATTTTGGCGCCTTGGCGGTGAAGAATAACTGAGGCGGCTTTTTCCTGCAAAACAGATTTCGACTTTTTCTTTTTTTCTTTTTGATTAAAATTCGGTAGTAAGAATTTTCCTCTAATTCCATATATAGTGATAATTAATAGTCGTAAAATATTTTTAGTGACTTTTCTTTTAAAACTTTTACTGACAATTATTAGCAATACTTTTTTAGTTTCACTAAATAAAAGTTACTAAAAATATTTAAAAACGATTGATTGTCGCTATACAAGGAGTAGGATGAAAATATCTCCAACCGGGATAGCAGCCAAATTTTTTCCTTTGTTTTTTCCTTCAAATTTCCCCGTAAAGAACTTTGTATCAGAATATAGCAATTGAACAAATAGAATATCTTTTTAGAAAAAAAACTTAGGGTTGCTTTTTTATGTCTTTGATAAGGGTGACAAAATAGGTGCGAGGATCGGTTTCTTTGAGGGCTAAACAGGACGGGAAATGAGTGACTTATCTATTTTGATTCGTTCAATTGTTGGTCAATCGAGTCGTTTCTTAATTAAGATGATTTTGTCCATTAACTTAATAATGATTAGTATCTAATTGACTCTTTCCACTTCATATTCGTTAAGTACTTAAATATAGTTAGTCATTCATTTTATTTGAAGTATAGTTACTTCATGAAATCTGGTAATAACAATTGAGACAGTGTAAGCCATTCTATTTTGTGGATTCTTCTTGTATTAAATTAAACTCCAATCTCTAGTTTTATTAATTATGATGATCGACTTTCTTTTTTTTTAGTGCAATTTATATGAAAGTCGGTGTGGAAATTTGAACTCAAAATCTTGAGGTCATCCCTCAATGCCCTTTGTCAGTCCACTATCCCTTGAAATTACATGATCGTCTTTAGAATGCATACAAAGGTAGAGTGGCTATTAGTATTATTTCTCTTCATTACTTAGAATGATTGTAAATTTGTACAATCATGTGCATGAAACCGCTGTGCACGAGTTTCAATTATCATTTTAAAAGTCTCAGGTAGAACTAACTCAAAATTGTCAATATTTTGCTTAGGTAACGTTTGACAACGTTCTTTTTTTTTCAATTATTTCTCCAATTTTGTAAATTAGAGAAAAAATCCGTTTGAAAGCCAATTTTTAAAACAAGGATATTTTTTAAAACTCCACTTTAGAGTTTTGAGTTTTTATTAGTTTTTGTTTTGAGATCCAATCTTCAAACTTTGTTAAAAGTAATATATATATATATATATATATATATATATATATATATATATATATATATATATATATATATATATATATTATTTTAAGAAAACCCCCTCAGACACAGAGCTCTACCACCATCTGACACCTTTTTCCGTCGGTCACATATGCCCTGTCGTCACCCTATCGCCGTTGTGACCCACGAATCTGCTCCTGTCACCGTCGTCACCTACCACCGTCAATAACCACAGGTTTGCTACACTATCGCATACTCTCGTCACTGCCACCCACAGATCTGTCCCAGCATCGCCACCCTATCGTCATCATCACCCACAGATATGCCCCCCCACCCCCCGTCCCAACCCATGTCTTCAATAACCACGGGTCTGCCACACCACCACCACTGCAACTCATGGATCTGCCCCAGCACCACCACCCTACTGTCATGGCCACCCAAGGATCTGGCCCCCATTGCCAACCCACACCTTCGACAATACCTCAAGTCACCATCTCCACCCTACTAACATAGACAATCAATATGATGCCAAGCAATGTCGCCACCTCAACACCGTTGCACAACCCATACCCCACCACAATCGCATTTGGCTATGGTGGGTGTTGCGAATTCGATGATCGTGGTGCCACCCACTGATGGTGGTGCTTCGGGGAGTTCTAAGAATCTATTGAGAAATATGATTTGCAAAAAAATCAAGGAAAATGGTAAAGAGAAAAATCAAAATACAAACTGACTAATCAAACACCCATTTATTTTGTACAGAACAAAAATTAAACTGATTTTAATTTTTGTTTTTTTGAAAATTTTAAAAATCAAAACTGTAAATGATTTCAAACATACCCTTAATTTAGGTGGAAAGTTACTATATACAATGCTACCCTTATTGCGTTTTGCCGAATTATGTTTGCTTTGAAATGGTTGTACCACATATTTTTTTAAACTATATACTCCTTTAGAAAGAGTCATAAATGCTTTGATGTTGAACCTAGCCATATATAAATAGCAGGCCCCTTATTGGCAAAGAAATACCAAGGAAAAAAGGACAGTGATTGGTGCATTCTACGTTCCACAGGTACTTTGTAAATAGGGAAGTTTGATCAAACTCAATCCCGTCAACCCTTCTAAATATGCGTCATGGAATGAGTCATCATCGTCACGAACTCATCCATGTCAATAGCAGCATCCTCTTTGGTGTCAACTGCTCTCACCATTCTCCGGCAATCTTGTAGGCTGCAGCTCTCCCCGAGCCTCGTCAACAACTCGAACACTTCCTCCGCCGTAATTTTCCCATCACCATCCAAATCAAATGTCCGGAACGCGCTCTGTATGTCTGCCGTCTTAATCCCACCACCCCTCTTCTGCACTTCTATGTACTCATTGAAATCAATGAAGCCATCGCGGTCCAAATCAGCAACCTCAAATATCTTCTGCACCTCCCCAGTCGTGCTAGTCTTTTCCAGTGCACTTAGGATGGCCCTGTAGTCCATCCGAGATATCTTTCCATCTTTGTCAATGTCGAACCTATCAAATACTCGCTTCATCTCATCCATGTTTGGCTGGAAAACAACAGACATGCCAGAGTTTTGCTTAGGAGAGAACATTCGAGATGGTTTCCGCAAGAACTTCCTCCTCGAAAGGTTGTACTGAATATCAAGAAACCTTGAATTTGACATTTTCCTGCTGGTGTCTTGGGTGAAGAGAGGAAAAGATAAAACACTTTTGCCGGATACGTCGCCTTAAATAATGGCCGCAGAAAAGACGTAAATATTCCTAAGTCAGCGTGATGGATAAAAGACATAAATATTCCTAAGTCGGCATGGCGTGATAAGGAAGAATAATCTTTGTTCCTTGACAACTTGTACACAACCACAGAAAACAAAATGTTGAACTCCTTAGAAGGTAAAGATAGATGAAGAAAGGAGAGAGCCTATTGCAGAAGTCGCAAGTAAGAGAAAAGAACACATTCTTGATTCTTGGGACAAGTTACAAAAGCAGAAGTTCCTAGATTCCGCTGTCCAACATCTTGTGATGTGGAGGCTCCCTTTCACTCTGTAAGTGGGCATCATATAGTTTCTCCTTCTGTACAAGTTCAACAAAAAATTGGGAGACAAAAGTGCAAGAAAAGGTTGCTTAAGAATTACAACAACAATGCATGTACTACCAAGAAGAATGGTGGTATTGAAGTTACCAAAATAACCTGGATCAAGAAATAAGTTAATAGTTTATTGTGTTAAGGTGGTCTTCCATTATCCAAATCCTCCATCACATCAATATCCTTGCGTGCAGTTATCTTCTGCACATACCCTGCAATTATAATATGAGATGTATGAATTTCAGATTATTTACCTCTACCCTTCCAAATCTCCAAGGTGCAAGAAGCATTAATAACTAATAAGATAACTGAAACATTAGAGATCGAATTCCCAGTACAACTGAGACAAGGAAGTGCGTGGTGATGTTGGCACATGTGTGCTTGTGTCACATACCACCACATTAGGTTGCAAATTAGCAGTACTATAGATATGTATATTTTACTTCTTACTCTCCACATATCCTTTCCTGCCAACTACTAGTTGAGCTCCAATGCTTTCAGTTGGAGCCCCAAAAGTGCCACTAAAGACTGTCTTTAAGACAACTAAAGTGCTTTAAGCGACAAAAGTTACTGTAATGCAAAATTTTGGAGATAAGAGTGATATTTTATCTTCTCTTTTCTTATGGTTTGCCTATTTTTATACGAAGCAAAATGACTGTGCTGATCATTTTACGTGTTTAATTTAATGACATGCAAGTAAGAGTTAATATTGACAGCAGTCAATCAGACGGTGGAAGGAAAAATCAAGATCTGCGTGACTAGGAAGGATTTTACCAACTTGATCAAACCTGTAAAACGGGATGCATGGAGGGAAGTGATTGACTGGGTACATGCCTATGAGTTACCACTAGTTTACAGACAAAACGCCAGCTCAGACATTTGCTGAATCAAAATTAATTGTCCTTCAACTATGACGCTCCAAGGCGCTTAAACAAAAGTCTCTATGTAATGATATGGAATACTAGGTTATCGCTAAAAGCTAATTTTCCTAGTCTAGGAAGGCGACGCCTAAACAATGCTGGGTGTAGCTAAGTTGTTTGGACTGTGTTGGCAGACGTGCCAAGCCCTCGACAGGTGGGAAAGTCCTACAGTATGCCACCAAAATTAATACGAGCATTGGGCTGCCAAACAAACTGTGCGAATCTCATTTGCCACAGGGTGGATCAAGTGCCATTTTCGTCATTGTGCTGGACGGGCACTGTAGAAGTAACAATGCATCCCTAGCAACTTTGTGTGAGAATCAGAAGACTGTAGCCAATCATGATCGTTCAAGCAACAAGAATGAACCTGCGGTATATTCTAAATGCCCTGAGACGTGTCTAAGGGCCGTTTACCTGGTATATGAGCTTGCACAAGGCTTTCAGGAAGCAAACAAGTAAGAGTGCCTTGTGCTTGTGGTATCATGATATGTTTTGGCACCTGAAGGACATTAGCTCATTCGGCACGTGTTTGAGCTTTATGTTTGACGTATATAAGCAATTGATATATTTTGGTAAGTGAAAAGCATTCCAGATCTAGAACACAACTGTATCAACCACAGATTAGCAATCAGGCTCAACTAAACACAACAGCAATTACAAAACAAAAGGGGAGAAATCTAACCGATGGGATGTAAGTGAGAAGGAACGATCTAACAAGGCGAAAAGTTTGAATCTCAAATGCAAACACTAGTACAGATATGGAAGAGAAGGAATGATCTAACAAGGCGAAAAGTTTGAAACTCAAGTGCAAACACCAGTACAGATATGGAAGAGAAGAACAAGTCAAACTCACCCTAGACCGTGCATGGGGAGATAGGACAATTATATATTAAGGGCCGGTTTGAAATGGCAAGGTGACAAAGTAGAATCATAAGGCGGTAACTACACAATAAGATGACACTGAATGGAGAGAGCAAAACAATCTGGAGGTTTGCAATATCCAAACTTCGACAGGAAATCTTTCTTATCACTACATCAAAAGTACAACAGACAGCATGTAAAAATCTCCCCAAGCAAGTAAACGAAGTAAGACTAAAAAAGCTTAATAATAGTAAATTCTTAAACCAAGCAAACAAAGTGACGAAAGCAAAACTACAGAAAATGATGGAAGCCCACAAGGCTTTCCATGGTTAAAGGGAGTGATTTCCTGAACCATGGTTGAAGTTAGAAACAAACACCTTAGATCCAGGCTAACCAGTATTTAAAGACTAACATGTCAATTACTTGCTAGGTATTTTGCTCCTTTGTGAAATCAAATAAAATGAAGAATCAACTGTTCCTTATACTCTTAAGAAAATTTTCATCTAAAGAAACAAAATGAAGAATCACTTACATGAAGTCTCTTAATGCCTGCTAACTGCTTTTTTACAGCTAACAGATATTATTATCAGATTAATAGGCTTTGAACTGTGGAATATAGAAGCGCAATGTAACAAATTTGACTCAACCGAGTGAACAAAACAGCAAAACTGAATTAGGAAGCAACGAAGGAAAGTAGTACCAATTCCAAGGCAAGGTATGCATTTGCAGATGACCTCTTTCCCTCTTTTATTATAGTAACTGACATATCCCGACCCCTGACAACTCCGGCACTTTCCAGTCCATTCATAAACCACTTCCTTGCAATCCTACAACTCCAAAAGTAAAATAAAAAACCTGTATGAGGCACAACATGTTCAAGGAATAACCTCCATTGAGGTAGCACCACGTACTTAATTGGTCTAGAATTGCTTGCATTAAAGATCAAAATTTCTGAGGATATTGAGGAAAAAAAAAACCATTGGCAAAAGGCAACTTTGGGATTGACGTAAACAATCCTACTCAATTTTACTTATTAACCTAAATTTATCAGCAACTAGATAATTGGTAAAAAATAGTCCCTATCTTATTGTGAATTTACCCCTTTGCAAAATCCTAGGATAGATTTTTGATACATGTAAATACTGAATTAAAATCAAACAACAACTAGATTAAATAAGTATTGTCTGGCTAGTCAAGCAAGGGTAAAGGCAGTGAGTAAAGTCAATGTTACATGCAAAAAGTGTAAAGGCGGAAAATACAATAGAACGGACGAAGTAACAATGAAAAACGTACCTCAACTATGGGGTCGCAACGGAGCCGACGATCGATGACATCCGGAGACACCGGAGAGGAGTCGGGGTAGGTCATGGGAAGGGGAAGAGCGTCTCCGTCGTCGGCCAAGTAGCTCTCTCGGTCACGCGACCAGCTCTTTTCTCTGGCATTGACCTTGATGTTCGCATTCTTGTTGCCCGCATTTCGCTTCTCTATCGGGGGGGCGGCGGCGGCGCCCTCGGAGTCGTAGGTGATTCTGCCGCTGCTGGGGGCGTCTACTGCCGTGGGGAAACTGAACCACCGCCATGGAAATGAGGGGCCTACGGGAAGGTCGGCGGCGCGGCAGCGGATGGTGGCGGAGGGAGGAGAGAGAATGGGGAGCGTGAGGAATGCGGATTTTGAGGGAGGAAAGATGGAGCTAGGGTAAATGGGCAACATTCGACCGCGTGAAGCATATGTGTGTGTCTGTGAGAGAGAGAATCTGATCACCAGTGGTTGAGAGCTTTGGACAGCAGCTCCTGCGAGAAAGACGATGATGTTTGTCCAGTCCAATCTGTTTTCCTACTGGGCTTTGGCCTGTCGAATTTTGGATAATCCACGGTCTTAAATGTGATAAATCATTATTGAACAAATTTCGGTTGCCGCATGACAATTAATAATTATTAAATATTTTAATAATTTTTTTGAGTACTTTTAACAAAAATTCTTAACAGTATTTTTTTAACTTCATTAAAAAAAAGTCACTAAAAACTTATAAAGGTGAGAGAAAAATTCCTTTAACCTAAGTAGTGAAATCAATATTTGAAGGGGGACTTTGGCTTTCCCAAACTTCAAAAAAAAAAAAATTTTGATTGCTATTTGCTACTCTAATGGAAGGAATCTTCCTCTTAATTTCATATAAAAATAATTAATTATCGATAAATATTTTTAATAATTTTTGTTTAGTGATACTAAAAAAATACTGTTAAAATTTTTCAAAGTATCAGTAAAAAAAGTCATTAAGAATATTTATTGACTATGCACGCAGAGAGTTGGATGAATTGAATTTTAGACTTTGAACCCGTAGAATTGCAAATAGAACTGAGAAATTATTACGCATATACACAGGGCCGTGGTGCATGAATGGCCAGAATATATTTGACGAGGGTACAAAGAGGAATGAGTGGCCAGAACTCTCACAAAGTGTCTTGGCATACACAAGGCCATGTTGCATGGTCCGAATTTCGGAAGTGGCGTTTAATCTTTGTACATTTTCTTAATGTTGTCACTTCCGTAATTATTAGTTACACACTTGTAGACTAAGTGATAACTTAATATAATTCTTCCTGTTTACATATTAGGTTCCATTTCTCATGATAAATTTGCACTTTACCTATTTGTGCATTTCTTTAATTTGTCTCTGTATGTGCAATCGGGCTTCCATGTTTTATTTGTACGCTTGGTGATGATGCACCTTAATTTATTTCTCTGCGTGCAATCAGGAGCTTGCACGTGAAGGAAAGTGTTAATTATGATATCATCGGTACGCTTATTCTCTAACGGTTTAAGCTTTTAGAAAAAGTGATAACTTAACAAATACAAACGTGAATGATTTTACCTCTTGGTTGTACATGGGGTGCAAACAAATTCGAGTGCGAATCGGTTGTCCAAGAAAAGTTTGGAAACTTTCTTACTAAAGTTTGCAACATAGCGATCTTCATTGATCACTACTTAAGAATGGCATGTTCTGAATTTATCTGCGGTAAACATGGTATGTAAGAAGAATGAACAAAGACTTGGTTTTAAAAGCACATCAATTCTGTGCATGAGAGAATAGTATAGAACCGAAGACTAACTTGTCTTCCAAACAAGAGCAGTGACTTCTCTCTCCATCTCGTCCCTCCATGTCCGTCATCTTCATTATCCATTCGACTTGTATAAAAGCCTACAGTCCGGGCCTTGTACTTCCCCTTTTCTCGTAAACTGGTGCAGCAGATTTTTTACTTTTACCTTTGTAACTTTTACTTGGCAGATATAAGCTTAGTCAGATTGTCATTTCCAGGAGAAACCCTGTATCAAAAACCATGAGAGACTAGCGTTTATAGAAGCAAGAAAGTTAAGAGTTTGTAAAAGGTATAGTGGTCAAGAATATGGAATTTTTTACTTGAAGTTTATATCATTTCTGCTTGAAGTAAAGGCCTCCGGAATGCTGCCATTAAGGTTGTTATTTTGTAAATATCTGCTAAAGAAAGCGAGTCATCGACAATGTAGTAACTTAATAAGCAACTGGATTGCAACAATAACAGAAACTCCAAAGTTGGAGTAACATACATTTCACGAAGTTTTGGAAGCTGGCCCAACGATTTAGGGATTGATCCTTCAAATTGATTGTTCTCCAAATGCCTTGTCAGTATCAATAGCCAATGAAATCAAAGTGGTGCAGGTCCAACAAGGAAAACTGTGATCAGATGATGAAGAACCGTGAAACAAAACATTGGTTTCTGAACTTACAAGCTTTCTAGGGCCTTCAGTGATCCCATCCCTGGGATTGTACCCGAAAGTTTGTTATCTCCAAGCCAACTGTTGAAGAACATAAGCAAAACCATTCAGAGCAATGTAGTTTTGGAAGGTAGCAAATGAACACATTGACTTTAGCAGATAGCATGGTCACCAAGGCCTACTTACAGACTGTTAAGTGCAGTTAATCTGGCCATATTTTTGGGCAGCGTCCCAGACAGCCCATAGCTTCTTAGATTCCTTCAATAGATTGAAAAGAAAATGGATTAAAAGGGGAAAATGATCATGAATCAATTAAGCTAAATTTCTAACGCTAAAACTTTCATGTGCATAGTAGTAACTCTAATTAGGATTGGCATCCTGTCTAAGTTGTCACGCTTCGCTACCTGGGAGATTGACTTAAATTATAACCAAATTACTTATTTGCAAGGGACATTGTGCTTGTGAATAGATGTGCGTTGAAGAGTTGGATCCCGATTGTTACATGAGACTTACAGGGAGACAACTCGAAAGAATTTTCCTTCAGAGCAAGTAACTCCAGTCCATGAATTCTGTGTTGGTAGGCATGGATCTCCATTCCAATCGGGAGGCGGGTTGTCGATGCTTCTTGCTAAAGCTTCCATTACTGTCACTGTTAAGAATCCAAAAGTAATGGATAAATCGCCTAATAAGACTCCAGTTGTTTTCAAGAAAACACTTTTTGATGCAACAAAAGAAACACGGCCAGCAAAACATGTAGGCCTTGTTTCGTTGAGCACTGCAGTGGGCTAGCAGTGCTGTGAATTTACTTTTATTCACCAGTAGAGAACTTATGCCACTGAACTTCTGTGCAAAAAGCAAAAAACTGGTGTAGTTTTTATTGTTTTTGCAGCTGAATTCTTAGAGCATATGAACATGACTTTCAGTAGCCAGCAAGTTTTTGGTTAAGCAACGCCCAGATTTTTTGGCTCAAACAACAAGATATACAAGGTTTTCAGTGAAAATGTTAGCCGGAAAGGAAGTTGTTTTCTCTGAAACTAGGTAAAATCCACTTGAAATACAAGTTAAACAGGTACCATCTCTAGTGTGAGTCCTTCCTCCAAGAGGCAGAATTTGAAATATCTCCCCTGCATTAATCAGTGGTCCAACAGGCATATCGTTCCTGGGAGTCAAAACAATCTCAGTCTGCCCGGAGAGAGGCCACTCTGTGCCAAAAACAGTCACGCCACTGGAGGTAACATTGAGGTTGGTCTGAAAATTTTCACCATTCACACTGACACTGAAAACTCTCCAGCTAGAAGGACTTGGTGTTCGGTTGTCTTGGAAGTACAGTGCAATGTAGTACTGGCTGCTAGGGAGGGGGAACGGCGGCCACTTGACAGTGAGAGTCTTCCCTCTGCTTGTTGTGATAGCGGTTGCAAATGCCTTGGCTGGTGGGATGTTCCAAAATGCTGAGGGAGTTACATTGGAGTGGCTTGCCACAATGGGATTATTGTCTACGAACGGGTGCCAGAACCGGTCAAATTCATCATCTGGAAAACTAGTTCATATTCAATATTCACCCATCAGAAAACAATCTTGCTTCATTTAATCTACACCAAACAATTACAGAATCACTTTTCATGTTCTTCATTAACTCCACAATGTGATATGGCCCCTGCTTTTGAGGCTTGAAGTAAATAAAGCATCCTTAAATTCCCAATTATCAGAAATTTTATCTCTGTTAACCGATAGTTTTCAAGAACAAACTTTGTTCGACGGTGTATAACTGGTGATGTGTTACAGGCTGTTAGAATGAAAAGAAAAGAAGTACTGAACCGAGGAGCCCTAATTATCATGTATAGACAACATGTCATTGATGGAAAAGTGTGCAAAAGGATCCATATGTTCCTCCTAACTGCTAATTCTCGCATGTTTTTTGAAAAATTTTGCCATCCCAAATACTGCACACAAATCCCAGAAAAGCAACATATGGCAAGTTGTCATACCTAATAGTGTCTCCATCAGAGCCAAAGCAATGTCGAGCAACAGCACTCAACGCGTACTGTCCAAAATTTGTTGAATTATACAAGGAATTGTCAAGACTCTGCAACTCGAGGGCTGAGATAAACGGGCTAGAAACGGTGTGCTCGTTCCTAGCCAAGCACACGCTCAAAGTTTTCGTACGAGTCGTGACAATAATCTCGTAATATGAGCTTAGCCCGTTGGCATAGTCCTCCGTGGTATTAACCGTGCTCCACTTTGTACCATCAATGATTTGATCAAACACTGGCGGCTGTTTCCCTCCATCAAAACCACCGTAGTAATAAGTGGTTCGTACGAGGAACTTGTCTCCTTTGATCACCGGGAAGTCGTAACAGTATTTTCTAGCTGAAGTGTCTGGAAAGTACCTTAATGTGGACAGTATAGGCAATAAACCTGGCTGCTTGAGGGCTGTAATATTTCCAACAGATATGAAGCCTTCATCAGTACTGTATTTTAGGCCTCGTTCTTCTAGTTCATCTGCTGAACCGCAATTTAGGAGGAAACCTACATCAAGGTGGCCATGTAAGTGACATATATAAGTAGAAGTTTGATGCATGTGGAAATGCCAAGATTATTGTACCGGACACGTGTCCGGTATAATAATCTTGGCATGCACTGGGCGATTGTAGTACCGCATGCACTAGTCGATTGTAAAAAATTTGGTGAATGAAATCTGAATACACAATCATACATATATACAAGCATACATGCATGCATGCGCGCAATTACAGGAATTAGTCTAACAAAACAAAGGGGAAAACAGGGTTCAAAACCAATTTTATCGTTCTGTAATAGAAATTCACATGATGTGACACCATAATTTTGTAATAGGAATTTGTGCAGGCCCTCCATTCTGCATTTACCATTGCATGCAAAAACGTATATGCAAACGGGGTGGGGAAACAAAACAAGATCACCTCTTGGGTCAGGGATGCAATGGACGATGAGGGGGATGCTGACAAGCCAGAGGAGGAAGACGGAGAGAGACATTGCATGGAGGGAGGATCAATTATTGTCAGCAAACAAGGGGTGCCAGCAGGGAGGTAAAGGGGGCAATTAACCCCCTTTATAATTTGTTTTCTTTGGAGCTGTCCCTGTGGAACCCCTTGTTTTTGGGAAGACAACATTCTCATTATTGGTTGCCTTCTACTTTGTTTTGTTGCATTAATGAAATTTATTTACATAAATCACGAGGATTAGAGGAGAACTTCAGAGATGAAGAAATAGGTTTTTCTATAGATAAGCCGGACAAAAATGGGCCTTGTCAGCTGGGCCTAGGGTTGTCCAATCTCGGCTCCAACTAATATTTGAGCTTCGGGCCAGGAGCAGATGGAGCCTCGTCAGCTTTAGATGCATATGCGTTTGCATCATTATTTGGCAAAAATATTTCTGAGCAAAAGAGTACATTTAGACATATATCCACTTATTTAGCAAGTAGACCTCTTTATTCTTTAAGTTCGGGCTGCGGCTACAGCTAGGTGAGTTTGTGTGTTGATCGAGGAAGATTAATTCGAGCTTCAAAGTTCTGTCCAGGCTTAGCTCGGCCAGCTCCAATTTAAGGCTCGGCCCTAGTAAGATCGAGCTGAACAAGCTAGTTTTTCGGACTTGCCCGAGCACATTATTGGTCATATTTATAGCAAAAAAAGATGTTGCCTAAATTAGTTGTAATTTACTTGCCATTATTCTTTGGTGATGAAATCAAGTTTCCCATTTGAAATGTGCAAAAACCGGATCTTTTAAATCAAAATAGATATGAAGACGAGTTATTTGAAACTTAAATAAGACAGCATTAAGGTCCCATCATGTGCTTGGATACAAAGCAGTTGGTTCAATTCGATCAAGTAACAACTTTCATGACTCTAAACGAGAATCCCGAACAATGAAGGTAAACATATTTACCACAACCAATGCCAAGTAGTAGGCTAAAAGCACTTTACCGAATCTACTTAGGAGTTACCTTTCTTCTGGTTTGAGAAGTTGTGCAAAAGTTAATTCTAGTGATTAATAAATTTCATTTTATCCAAGTGCAGCTTGCCTGAATTGGTATCATACGTGTGTCTTACATGTAAACACGCAAGCGCCTGTAGCTCAGTGGATAGAGCGTCTGTTTCCTAAGCAGAAAGTCGTAGGTTCGACCCCTACCTGGCGCGCGGCAATTATATTTTTATGTGAAGCTTTTTGGGTAGAGCTAGTGTCTCTTTCAATTTTTGAAATACACTTATCACTTGAACTTGCAGCTATGGAGGTGTTTGAGATGGAAGGAACTACTCTCTCACTCACCCTTTTAACTGACGTCTCTATCTCTAACTGTAATATCTGTCCCTTTTTCTTTCTTTAATTTCATTTTGATATATACAAAAATGATGTAGTTTGAATATTGATATTAGGTATGTACGCTATTTGTAAATAGGCTTCCGCTACTAAGTTTCGTGAGTGTTAAATGTAACCAAGAGAGACTGTTTCTGCTTTTTCAATCTGCATTGCGCTAAAGCCCATTGAGGGTGAAAGCGGAATTGCTGCCCCTGATGCTTTGTGAGCGAAGATGGTCTAGTTTGTGGCTGTACTACTGTCTTTGTGAGGAAGGACACGGTCTGTATTTATCGTCCTGCGTCTCAGTCATCATTCTTGCACCTCACCCGGACACTTCAAGATGAGCAGGCACGAAAATTGGAAGCAGGTCTTGGTTTAGTCTTAGGCTCCAAATGTTCCTTTGTCAGAAACATTAAGAATTAAACGATTCCATAGTGTGTATGACGTTCACCTCTACTATCTTGCAAAGTGTAATATCTTTCTAAAGTTTCTCTCTTTCTGAAGTTGTAAGATCATCAGCTTATAAAAGTTTGGCCCTGAGGACAGGAACACCACCAAGGTTTACCCAGAGTGAGACAAGGGGACATTGTTTCTCTCGAAATTGTTTACCTCTTTCCTGGCTTTAATGCAGACAGCAGAAAGAAAATATTTGATCTACCTCTTTCCTGGTTTTAATGCAGATAGCAGGAAGAAAATATTTGATCGGATCGGAAGTGTCTCAAGCAGACTGCAAAAATTTCAAATGCACGTTAGAAATCATCAGTAGAGCCGAGTGCTTTTTCAACATTATAGAAACCAAATTAATCACATGAGACGAGATTCATAGAAAATTACAAGTGCTTTTCCTACATTATAGAAACCAAATTAATCCAATGAGAAGAGATTCAGAGAAAATACAAGCCAACACCATTTACAGATATGAAATCAGTAAAAAAGATCAAACTACAAGCTAACAAATTTCTCTACATGCACAGTGAGCAGCAGCGAATAATCATGTCTTAGCAGTACTATCGCCTTCCAGGCATGCTGAAAGAAGTAACTTTCATTGGCGTGGCCACGACAAGTGGTGCTTCTGGAGAGTCGCTAACAGCAAAATTTTCATGCATGAATCGACTGTCAACAATTGATTCGTCCTTCAACACAATCTTATAACAATAGCAGCTCTTTAGGCCTTGCTGATTCCTGTAGCAATCGTGGGCACTATTCTTCACCTGCCGGAAGTCCCATATCACACTGAACTTGCCCACTGTAGCGACTAAGTGCCGCTCTTGTTTCCCATTCTCGGTGACCTGCAAGGAAAAAATCTCACTTCAGCATATACTTGGTCCATTGTTACTGTAATTGTTAGCAAGATACAAAAAAATAACATGTCAAAAGATTTATAACAGCAATAGCTATTCCAGAGGGGGGGAAATATGTGGGAGATAGTTACATGACACGTGCGCTGCCTACAAATAGGTCAGATATGATGGCCACACCGCATGAGGCTTCCGCCTCTGCAAGATCTGCCACCATACTAATTACTGGTGTCGTATATTGGAAACCTTTTAGTTCAAAAGTATTGAATTCTAAGGTTAAAGACAATCACGGTTAAAAACCCAGAGAAACGGATCAATTGCTTTGTAAAACTATCCAAAAGAAGATAACTCTAAAACCAGAATACAATGCCTGGGGATCTGTTAAGGGAACAGAATGGTCGTGGTACTAGGCTAGTTAGAGGCTGGAGTTAAAGACGATCTACTCTTGGTACTTGAACTAACCTTTGGGAAGGATGATACAGCTACCTCAGACATACAAACACGAAAGAAGGTACACTAAAAAGACTTTAACCCAAAGCACCATGCTCAGAGAGGTAACGCATTAGGGAAATTCAATAAGCCCAGCCAGCCGTGTACAATTCTATTCGACCAGCCAACCACCTGGAATATTACAGATTACCAATTCCTTAATCAAACAACTCAGAAACTGGATGAGTTGTTTATCATCCTACCCAATTCTTTAATCAAAATATTCAGAAACTAGATCAGTGCGTTCTTTATCATCCTCTTTTGTTTAGAAGCTACAAACTTCTAACGCCCGACACACAAACTTGATTGTCAGATGCTGGATATGAGCTTCCCCCTTGAATTTGAGGAAGACACGTTCTTGAAAGATGGTTTACTAACAATCGAGGCAAAAATGCTTAAAACATAAAGAATCGGCTTGCATAACATAAAAAATCAGCTGTACGTATCAAGAGGGCTGCACCAGAAGCTTTCTGACATGAACACTTGCCATCTCAATAAGATAAGCAATTAAGCAAAACAAACTACATTAAGCCATCTACATGGTCAGGAAGCAATAATCAATGATAGATTTCTCATCACAACATATGGATTTTGTGTAGAAAAATACCATAAGCGAAAGCATAAATTTGTCATACAAATGCAACTATCATCAACGATATTATAGAATGCAATTAAGGTGTACCTTAAATGAGTTAGATGTGCTACAATCAGATGAAAAAATTAGCTTACCCATGAAAACTGACCACCATGAAGCTTATTGTCTGCTCCAGCCATGTGAGAATCCACAGGAGTCAGCTTCAACAATCTCGGAGCTGGAATTTTGTTTCCCATTCGACCACTGAACCCAGTCTTCGTCTTCCCATCTTTGTCGGTGAACAGGGTGCAGATTAGGATCATATAAGTGTCAGTCGTACCCAATATCCATTTCCCATCATAGGTAACATCCACATGTGTAATAGGCGAGCCGAGCCCTGGGAAAGCAGTCTTGGCCTGTCTCATAGAAGTTTTTGAATACAGGCGTATCTTCCCATCAAGCGAACCAACAACAATCGAACCATCTCCAGTCGTTGCAAAACACTGAAAATTCGTCCCTCTAGAGAAGTTATGTCCTTGTGTCCAATTCAAGACCGGGGAATTCGCACTTGCAATGTTTCGAACCCTCCCCTGCTTTTCACGCATATCCCACTGACACAGCCTATTATCGTCCAACCCTAGAAACGTTGACTCAGAAGGATCCAACTGCGACCCCTTCGTATCGTTTGTGATATCCCTCATGGTAATATCAGCCCCATCCTTTTCAAACTTCCATTCCGTGACAATCTTCCCCGTCTCGATATCCAATTGGTTTAATCCCGTTGAACGTGGCTTGCCATCCTTCAAAGGACTCATCAGTAACATATTAGTCTCTCCCCTCATCAAAAGCGCCTTCTTAGGCGTCGATTGCCCTGCACTAGGACTACCACTATCAAACTTCACATAAACCCCTTTTCCATGTATACCATGACTGAAATTCTTAACAACCTGAACTCCCGAATCGCTCACCAAAAAGCTATTATCCAGCGCCCCCAACGCCACGCTTTGTATCCCACCCCCCGTCGCCGCCTCCTCAAACTCCTCCAACAAATCCTGACCCCCCTTCACCGACTTCTTCGCCGGACTCCTCCACGCCCCGTCATCGGCATCCTCCCACATCGCATCGTCCGCCATCTCCGGCCTTGCCCACCCCATAAAATCGTTTCCGTACACCTTCACCTTATTCTCCTCACTCGCCTTCAACCCATACACATTCTCAAACAAACAGCTTTGAAATTCAGTCACAAACCTCCTATAATCCTCATCCATAAAAAACTTCAACGCCCAAACACCATTATGCACAAAATCCACCCGCCTCTGATCGCCAAACATTTTCAATTGCATGTCGGTCGAAACCCTGGCCCTAATCTTCGAACCAACCCTCAATAGCCAATCACCCTCCACATCACCATGGCTGACGCAATCATCGGCGTCTATGTTTGAAGCTTTGACGAATTTGTAAGAAGTGAGCTTGTCGGCGACGACCCATTTCGCTTTGGGACTGTTGCCGCCGACGTGGAGGTAGAGCTTGACGGCGTTTCTCAGATTAGGGTTTTGGGAGGGGTATTTGAGCTTTAGGGCTTTAAGTTTCGCATCGAGATGGTCCAGGGTTTGGCTGGGTGACGGTTCCGGTGCGTCGTGGTAGCGCTCCTGTTGGTCCTCGTTTTGGGTCTCGTCGGCGTCTGATTCGTAGTCGGAATCCGTGAGATCGAGGCCCTCGCGACTCTGAGAACCGCCCATGATCGAAGAGTGTTTGGATGGGAGGAAAGAATTGAGAGAACGATTGGGAAAGTTCAAATTCGAATGCTTGGATCGAGTTTATAGGGGAGGTTTGCGTAGATAAAGTGGAGTGACGGTGTGTTGCCGGTGTGAAGTTCGCGTTGATTTGACGTCCGCGGGTGCCACGTGTGGTGCTTTCCTTCGCGTCGAAGTAAGAATTGGCGGACTTGTATATGCTTTCATTGTTTAATCTTTGGTTGCCGGTTGCCACTTGCCACTTGCCACATCATCAACACGCAGTCATTTAGGATTACAATATGCGGTCATTTTTAGCCGGGGCAAGGTAAGAGTAAAGCTAATTACACGTGAAGACAATAATTTAAAATAATTATATTTATGTTCATTGACCAAACAGAATATAAAAATACTTAACGATTTTGACAAAAAGACTTAATTATCCCTGACTTTAAAATAAAATACCATTCATCCCTATCAAAATCCTAATTTTCAAATTAGGTTTATCTCTCCAAACTTTTTCTCCAGATCTGCCGCCCACTCCTTCACCCCAAGCCACCGGCAGCCCAAGCCCCCTCTCTCGCTCTACGCCTCCGGCAACTCAGCCCCGTCCCTAGACCCATGTCGCCTATAACCCAAGCCCCACCTCGGCACCGTCGCAACAGATCTCCCCACTGAGCAAACCGCAGCATCGGGAGCCCCTTCTCCCCTCTGTCGTCACCCTCAACTGCATCGAGGACACCACCTTGAATGTCCTCCTCCGCTCGATCGCCTTCGTCGTTGGTCCGCCGAATCTTCCGGGAATCGGACGGATCCGGCTCTTCTTCGATCTCCACCGACAGATTGGTTGTGGTTGTTGAACGACTTCATGTGGTTGTTAAACAACAGCGTCTGGAGCTGGCCTCCGCGGAGACCCGTAGAGTGTTTTGCGACGCACGATTGACCTCAAGCATGGTGTGTTGATTCTTCGGTCATCGACGGTGGGTAGGCCCATCTTCCATGCGAAAACTCGGTGGTCATCGTTAGCCATTGATTAAGGCGGCGAGTTGGATTTGTTGGGTCACCGATTGAGGTGGAGAAAGGGAAGTGGATGGGGGAAGAAGATATGAGAAAATGGCTGTCGGCGGGGAAGGGAATTACCGGCGGTGAAGTAATGGCATTTAAAAAACCCTAATTTGAACAAACGAAACCCTAATTTGAAAATTTAGGGCTTTGAAACCCTTAATTTGCAAATTAAGGATTCAATAAAAAAAACTAATTTACAAATTAGGGCAAAACCCTACTTTGCAGATTGAAATCTTAATTTAATTTTTTTAATATTCAGTATATACAGCACAAGAGGCAGTATCGTCATTTTAAAAATACGTATTGATGACATCATAAAAAAATACTTTTTGGACGGAATCCTGACGGATGGACACGGGTGATACATTTGAAACACTTTTGGTCATGGAATGTTATATTTTGAAACTTTGTGTCCTTGACTGTAATTATCCCATAATCTCAGGGACATAGGTGTAATTAGCCCTAAAGAGTATTGATATTGAAAAATGTAGGGATGATACATGTGCAATATAATATTAAAATTTGATAATATATTCATTCCGTTCGATATAATTTGATTAATTTTTTCACGTAAATTAAGAATTTAGTGATATATTGTGTGTTTTTCATTCTACCATTTAGAGGGATGGAGGGAAGAAAGTGGGACAAGTGAGAAAATTAGTTAGTTGAGTGAAAAATTAAAAAAAAAGTGTAAGAAAGTGGGTCAGAGTAGAAAAAAATAAAGAGAGAATAAAATAAAAAATATAAAAAAGGGTAAATATGTAAATCTTTCTTAATTTAGAAATGAGTAATTTTTGTGAGACAGATCAAGAAGGAAAGTTGATCAAATTATATAAGATGGATGGAGTCTATGTTTGATAACACGTGAAGGATAATGTTGCATTGTATTGAATATACTCTCTTTTTTCATCTACACAAACTAAAAGATGGAGGATGAAAGTAGTTTTGGTAACAAAAAAAAGATGGACAATGATATATGGCTTTAGAATTGAAAGAAGTTAGCATATCTAAAATGATAATAATCAACTAACAACTTGCCATCATTTAGGGTAGGTTTGCCACTCTTTTTTTTTCTTTTTTTTTCAGTTTTGGAAATTGGAAAAAAAAAAGTGGGTTTAGTAACCATTTTTTTTCCTTCTTCAATTTAAAAAACCAGTTTTTAAACTGAAAAGTAAAAAAAAAAAATTCCAAAAACTGCTTTTTTTTTTCACTTTTGGTTTTTTTTTTTGAGACCACCACCACCCTCCCACCGCTGGCGGCTCCTCCGGCTGCCGGCGACCACCGCCGACAGCCACCAGCCACCGCCGGCCACCACCACTGTCGACCACCGCCACCGCAAACCACCCAAAAAAAGTCAAAATAAAAAAGGTTACCAAACACAAAAAAAAAAACTCAAAAAAAAAAAGGTTATCAAACTAAGCTGCTTTTGTAAAAATAAAATAAAATAAGCTACTTTTTAAAAACTGCTCTTTAAAAATTGAAAATCAAAAAAAAAAAATTGTCAAACCAATCCTTAGTTAAGAGGTAGTGAAAATAAGGACAATGATATATGTTTACCAAAAAAAAAAAAAGGAGAATGATATATGTCCTTTGATGTAACCCTGGCTAGATGAACATCCTTCCACGTTTATCTAATTGGCGATATTTTATTTTATAGATTAGTTGACAGGTTTTAATCATGTGAACCAAATGATCACGAAAAGAGGGAGGATGTCATCGGTCTTATGTTTTTTTAGGAAGACCTGTAACCTTGATCTCAGAAATGAAACTTTTAAATGCTCTTAGTCTAAAAACATTTGAGTGGTTATTTTTCAAGTGTTGGAGAGAGTATTCTTAAGGAATTGATTCTCAAAAATAATTATAAGATAATAATTTTCATTTGGCCAAAGTTACAGAATTATTTGTTAAAAGTTATAAAAGATGTTCGAGTAAAAATTCATAAAGTAAAAATTGACCAAGAAGTGCATCTAACAACATGACAGGTCCCAGTATTATCTATTAACATAAATTTCAAAACAGCAAAGCATGTGTCACGACTGTTTCTTCAAACTTTGATGTAACCATTTCTCCTGAAAATAAATTTAAATAATAGAACTATTGGTGGCAAAGCTTTAATTAAGCAACAATCAACCATGTTGATATCATATCCTGGCTATGCGTACTTGGTCATCTGTTATCCCAATCTGGTTGCCCCGACCGACTAACCCAATCTGATTGTGCACATTTGGACTGTTGTTATCCCAACTCGGCATGACACCTGACTCCGCGATACTAGTCGCCGTGCCTAAGCGCCATCTCCCCGTCACGTGCCCCTGACACAACGCCTGACTCCACGACTCCCATCATTGTGCCCATGCGCCGTTTTTCATGTGCCTGCGGCACTGCACAAACTTCCGTCGCACCCAAGTGCTACGCTACTAATACAGCCGCCCCCCCCCCCCCCCACTCTATGTCACATTACCATGTCAATGGTATCGCACACGTCCATTGCGCCCCCATGCGCTGCGCTGCTTATACAGTTGCGCGCCTCGGCTCTCTGCACCACCATGCCCCCCGCGGTGGTCCATCCTTTTACCACACCATGCGCGCCTTACCTTTGTTGTGGAACATGCCTCCACCAAATCCCCGGAATGTGTATCATCATGCGGGGATAAGTGACTCTTCCGAGACATTATCTCGGCCAGGGAGTCCAAAGTGCTCCGGCATGAAGACTCCCCTTCTGCCAGGTAGACGACTGATACATAATGCTATATCGACCCATCGGGTAAGTGACTCCTCTGGGCTATTACCTTGGCACGCTCCAAGTGTTCCGACACAAGACTTACCTGCGGAGATAGACGACTTCTCTGGGACATTATATTTGCCAAAGGAGCTCCAACTCCCATTTTGCCAAGTAGGTGACTCCTCTATGACACTCCATCGACTCGTCGGGTAGGCGACTCTTATAGGATACTACCTTGGTGCACTCCGAGTGCTCTCGCACACAGACTCACCCTTGGGGATAAGCGACTCCTCTAGGACACTACCGTGGTGCACTCCGAGTGCTCCGACACACGGACTCACCCTACGGGGATAAGCGACTCCTCTAAGACACTACCTTTGTGCACTCCGAGTGCTCCAGCACACGGACTCAACCGCGGGGATAGGCAACTCCTCCGAGACACTATCTTTACCAGTGAGCTTTAACTCCCCTTCCACTAGGTAGGCGACTACTTCGGGATACTGCCTCAGCCCGTCAGTAGATGACTCTTTCCGGACACTACATCAGCCCATCACGTAAGCGATTCCATCGGAACACTATCTCTGCGAGGGAGCTCCAATTCCCTTTTCGCTATGTAGGTAACTCATTCGGAAATTTGCGTTGGTCTGTATGGTAGGAGACTCATCCATGACACTACCTTGATGTATCCTGCAGACAACTCATTCCAAGACACTACACCGGCCTATCATGTAAGCGACTTCTTCGGGACACTATCTCCACTAGGGTGTCTGCGTGACTAGTCTACTTATTTTGGCACTTGGTGCTTTTCGTCAGCCCCCTAGGGATTATGACTCTCAAGTCATTCCGAGATGGAGCAGATCTCGGAGGGCATCACACCTAGTCCACCTGGCAGTTGGGCGCCGAGCCTTCTCCACTGCTGCCAGATCCTCGACGTCTCTTAACGCCTTGTGGGACTCTACAAGGGCTTTGGACTGGTGGCTAGATTAAGGGGTTATCTGCCCATACAATTGCTGTGTGAGTCAATCTTTTCAGACAGACAAAGCGACCCTGTACGGGAGCAGGCCTAGTGAATATGCGATCCGACAGTCCATGGACCACCAGCACCTGTGCCCCATCAGTGATATGTCAGTCTCGGGGTGTGCCATGTGTTGGCTGACGACATCATCATCCCAACTCTTATAAATAGAGGTATGAGAATTCATTTACAGGACTTCAGGCTTCACACTTTCAGAACACATTCTCACATTCACTTTCTTACTTTAGAATTTATATAGAGAGAGAAACACACGAATCCTAATGCTGGACATTGACTCTGGATCTAAGCATTAGAGTGTGACTGTTGTCGTATATTCACCCCACACCATTGTCCTTGCAGTACTGTCATCCTCAAGCTCTATTTAGGTGGCCCTTGTCTCTACCCTTACTTTATCTTTGCTCTATTTCACATCAGCACAATTGATATCCAACTCGGACTGTATTCTTTGTGACACATCTACGTAAGTTGCAAGCCTTCTGTCTTGACATCAAACCTTTAAAGGGAAGTGCAAAGAGCAGAGGGTGTCATTATGTCATAATGCTAGTAAAATCAATTTAGTACCTCTCACAATATAGTCAGGTCTTGCAATTAGGGAAACAAAGTTCACACTTTTCTCACGGGGCAAAAAATGTTATATTGTAAAAAATAAAATAAAAAATATATGAGGGTAATCTAGTACTTTTGGTGGTCAAACATGTTTCTCCAAAAATTATTAAATCATAAACCGGTTCATGGTTTTAAAAACTTTTTAAAACTTTTTCCTGTTTTTGAAAGGTGTTTTAAACATTGTGATTTTTTATTTATTTTTTGTCGAACACCACACGGAGGGTGTTTGAAATTAATTTTGAAGTGGTCAAACATATTAGACAGTTTTAAACAGGATTGTTAGGTGTTTAGTAAAAAAAGAAAGTATTTAAAACACCGTCTTAAAGCACAAAAAAGGTGTTCAAAACAAGAAACATCACTTTTGTTGTTACAGGTTTTAAACACTTTTGGAGAAAATAAGTTGACTAAAAAAAAGTACTAGATTATCCTCACATTATTAACAAAAAGACACTGAATGTGCTTTTATGACTATTCATTTAGTGGCTCACAATCTCCGATGCATGCATCTAGGATGATAGTAGAGAAAGACAAAGTTATTTGTGCACATTTACACTGCTCTTTACACTTATTTCAAGCTTAATTGTTGTTGAGTTGGATTTTTTTAATGATCATTCCTATAAATATTTACAGGGAATATATATATATATATATATATATATATATATATATATATATATATATATGAGAGCTAATTCATTACTCGCGCAGGCAATGGATCAGCTGTTGTCCTCACGATCTGGCCGTCCACGGGACCCTGTGGGCTTACCAAATTTTGCCGTCCGCTACATTATGTAGCGGATGGTGTAAAACTGGCCGTCTAGATCTCGCGCGTGGACAGTCAGATCGCAACAGCTAATCTATTGCCCGCACAAGCAATGGATATATATATATATATATATATATATATAATGTTCCCAACCTATTATGGTCTCACCCAAGGGCTCACTAGGGGTCCCGCTTATCATGAACACATCGACACATTTAACTGTCAACTTTTTTACGCATCGAACCAGTCAAAGTGCGAGCGCCCAAGTCATGTGCATTTTTCGCTTTACACGTTTCGTGCGCGACTTAGGCGCCAATTATTTCACGTTAACGTGACTCATGGTAGCACGTTCGTCGCACCGCAACCACCCAAACACCTGTTCATAAAAAATATCGATCGACGGTGCAACCGGAGCAACGGGATCAAGGGGCAAAGGCCTTGGCCTGGGGGGTTGGCCTTGGCCTTTTCCCCCCCTCGATTGTTTACTTTTCGCGCAAAGTCCTTTCGCGCCTTGTTCGCTTCTTACTTTTCACATGTGACTTTGGCACCTTATTTGTCATGTGGGTACAACTCACGGCAACACGCTCGTCGTAACACAACTTCTGAATTTGTCATTGCCCATCCAAACACATACCATCGGCGCGCCTGAAGTTCACCGAAAGGGAGAGTGGCCTTGGCCTCCCTTCATGGGAGTTAGCCATTGGCCTTGGCCACCCTCTAGGGTCGGCCTGGGCCTCCCCATGGGTGGTAGCCTTGGCCTTCCCCCCATTTTTAGCCTACGGTCTCCCCTCCCGCACGCACTTGTTTTCTCTAGTCTTTGCACCTCCGCGATGTTTACGGACATTCGTACATCAACCTCGTGACGTCCATCATCCGTCACCCGCGACCACGCACCGCTCCCGCTATACCCGTTGCCCAAAGTTGCGCGCTACCGCCGAATGACCAGTCGTCGATGACCGCGTATCATCGTTCCTGACTTTGTCATTACTGAATATTGCACTTTTCATTATTGTATAACATACACACTTGGCTCAAGCCCCGTCTCCAGGACACCCGACGGGCCGCGCCCGTGCGCCACTTTCATGATATGTGCCCCCTCACCAGGTATTGTCCCAGCGACGTTCGTCGCCGCGCCCGTGTGCCACTTTCATGATACGTGCCCCGGCACCAAGTATTATCTCCACGACGGTCGTCGCCATGTCCATGCGCTAATGTCTTATGCCGTTGGCATCGTGCCCATGTACCATAATCATGTCACATGTTGTAGGCACCGCGCCCATGGACAACAATCAATGTCTTATATCATTGGCATCGCGCTTATGCGCCACAATCATGTCTCGTACTGTAGGCACCACGCCCATACTCCAGAATCAATGTCTCATGCCATTGGCATCACGCTCATGCGCCACAATCATGTTACAGGCCTCTGGGCATCACACTCATTCACCACACCATACGCCCCTGCCATGGACGTGGGACATGCTTCGACCCACTCTTCGGAGTACGTAGTATTCTGAGGGGCTCCATTCGTAGTGCTCTAACACGAGGACCTTTGTAATAGGATAGGCTCGTTATCACAAAGTTATCGCCGCCTGGGGTGACTTGCACGATACTAGGCACTGAGCTGTGACCATGTCCACTCACGTTACCGGTGATCATTGGTCCCCCAGGACGATGACCCCTGGGTCACTCCAGGACGGGAGCAGGTCTTAGGAGGGCATCGCGCCTAGTCTGCCTGACAGTTGGTTACAGGGGCAATCCGTGCCACTGTCAGGTTCTCTACGCATCTCTTGACCCACCTTGTGGGATTCAGTAAGGGCTTGGACCGGTGGCTGGGGCAATGAGCTTACTCTGATCATGCCATCTCGGTGTCTTCAGTCTTCTCAGACAGGTAGAGCAATGATGTGTAAGGTGAGGCAGTGCGAATTTGGGAACTGGCAGTCCAACGGAGAACCGGTATTTTGGGACCCCTTGGTGACGGGTCACTCCTAGGGAACGACATGTGGCACTTTATGACACAGGCACACTGTTTCATATAAATAGTGGACTTTATGACTCAAAAATGGACTTTTTGCTCATTCTCTAAAATTGACTTTCTCACTCTAGAATTTGGGAGCTCTTGGATTTTAGAGAGAGAAACATAAATTGGACATCACTTTGGACCGTAACATTGGACCCTGACTCGGACCTTGACTTGGACTGTCAACTATTGGCCTTGTTCGTCTCAGCCTTGCCTCCGCAGCACTGCCACTCCTCACGACATGTCTGGGAAGCCTTGCTCTCTGTCGTACGCCCTCACTATTTCTCACTTTGCATACTTGGAAGCCGACTCGGACTGCAGCTTTTGTGGCACCTCTACGTAGGTACGAACTCACTTTCTTTGGCATCACACACACACACACACGTACATATATATACATGTATATATATATACATACATATATATGTATATGTATATATATATATACATATATATATATGTATATATATAGGGAGATGATAAAATGATAGCGCTAGCAATTTAACCCAAGTTGCTAGCTCGATCTGGCCGTCCACGGGCAAGAATGGACGGTCCGCCACAACAGCAATTTTTTTCACCGTCCGCTACATAATATAGCGGACTGTAAATTATCGTCCGCTACATTATGTAGCGGAAGGCCAAATAGCGCTAGTAACTTGCTAGCGCTATCAATGGATCACGACATATATATATATATATATATATATATATATATATATATATATATATATATATATATATATATAAGGACAAGAGAACATATAATTTTTTGAAAATGTAGAATCGTGCACGTGTTAAACGATACAAAATTTATCTCGTTAATGTCCTTGTTGGTCATTTTCTAATACTAAAATTATTTTAAACTTTCGTTTTTACCCAAACACTTTTTACATCTTTCAACATGCAATAGCTTTACCTTTTGCAACTTTTTCCAAATAGCTGTTGATGCGCATAAACTTGACTAATTTTTTTTTAAACAAGAAACTGTTTTTAGAATTAATCTTAAACATGCAACTATTTTAAACAGTTTTTAAAAAGTTTGACCAATCGAGAATCAGTCCGTAACGGACTCACGTTCAATTTAACGTATCAAGTGGATATTTTTTTCTTTTAGTTATTTGGCGGGGTTGAGAGGAAAATCTCTTGGTATTATTGTAATCCCCAAGAAAGAAAAAAATCAATTTACTAATTTTTCGTGATGTTTACAATCATAGACTTCGTATCCGTGTGAGAAGATATATTCCACATTGCCAAAAAATAAAGTCAAGTATGCCTCGTAAACCGAGGTACACTAACATTGGATATATTTTCCTGCATTAGGCATCATAGTTGAACACCAGACACTGTTACCTTATGTATTCTCTGCATCAAGATAATTTTATGAGCACGCTTTAAACTTTGACACCAAATTTAAACTGCATACATCCTTAAAAAAATAGCTATGTTTATTTATCACACTACAATAACCGATCATCCACTTAGGAATAGAGATGTCAAACGGGCCGGGCGGCCCGCGGCCCGACCCGACCCAGCCCGAAAAAGCCCGGCCCGGCCCGTTCATGAACAGGGCTGGCCCGGAGGAATTAGGCTTAGGGCCTGGGCTTGGACCAGGCCGAAAAATCTGGGGGAAAAGCCCGGGCCAGGCCCCGCCCGGTTCTAGCCCGGCCCTGGCCCGGTTATCCGGCCCGGTTCTGGCCCGGTTCCGGCCCCACCTGTTTGAATTTTTTGTTTTTCCCCCCCTTTTCCTCCAACGGATATATTCCCCAAAAATTCCACTTTTACCCCCCCAACAGCAATATAACGGCTAGTTTGGGGGCTATTTTAGTCTAACTTAATTTTTCCAACTCCTTTAAAGGTTTTTACACTCTTACCCTCCCCAACAACTATAAACGGATAGTTTTTAGGGGTATTTTGGTCTTTTGTGAAGTTTCTAAAATCTATAAATTCACACCATTTCTCTCTAATTTTTCACACCAATCTTCTTACTCTCTCTTATCTAAACATTCTATATTTCTACAAGCTTTGCTACTATTTTCCTCTCCAATTACTACTCTTGCTAATTACTACTAGTATTTACTAATTAGTACTCTTGTTTATTAATTACTACTCTTACTAAATTCTAATTACTAACTACTACTCTTATTAATTTGTTACTCTCTAATTCTTTTGTCTAGTAATTAGTAATTAGTGAATTTTTATTTATTAATTACTATTACTAAATGCTTTTTAATTACTAACTCTCTCCAATGGATCAGAATTATCCTCAGTGATTAATATTTATTACTCGTTCATTCTTTTAATTGTTATTTCTTATTACTACTCTTATACTTGTGTATTTAGTTACTCTTACGAATTTTGATTTCCAATCTAGTAAAAAAGTTTAGCGTGAAATATGGCTGGAATATTGAAAAAACTGAGGCGTGGATCATCATCACGAAAAACATCATCATCATCGCAAGCACAAGCGCCAGCGCCACGGCCATCACAAACACCAATCCAAGCACCAACACAACCATTCGTTCCTGGACGAATGAGTACAGGCTGTATGATAGATACCCAAGCCAATTGGGAGTTCAATCAAAACATTCCAGATTTTGAATACACGCCTGATGAAGACCCCCCGCATTATAGTCAAGGACGCAGCTCGGTTGGCGAAGCTACTACTCCGTGGCATAATCTTAACCCTATGCCTGGTCATGATGAAGAAGGGCCGAGCAATGCCTCCGGTAATGAGCCAGAAGTCCAAAAGGGGAAAAAAAAGAAAGCCGAGTGTTGGAATCATTTCGATGTAGTTACGGTGGACGGCATCCGAAAAGCTCGATGTAAGTACTGCGCTAAATTATTTTCGTCTGGTAGTGGTAATGGACATCTTAACAGGCATTACCCTCTGTGTGCACCTCGACAAGGCCACGTCGAACCTACCCAAACGCAGTTATCTTTTGACGGTAAGTTATTTGTTTATAATCAGCGAGAGCAAAGAGACGGTCTCGCTGAATTTGTTATTCACGATGAACAAGCCTTTTCTTTTGCCGATAATCCTAAGCACTCTAGATATATGAACACATACGTTCAACCTTTGTACAAAAAGGTTCATAGAAACACAACTAGATCCGATGCACTCCGACAGTACAATGCTGCTAAAGCACGCCTTATCGATTATTTCGATAAATTTGACGGTAAAGTTAGTCTTACTTCTGATATTTGGCAATCTCCATTTACTTTTGTTAGTTATTCTTGTGTGACCGCTCATTGGATTGATGCAGATTGGGTTATGCACAAGAGAATCATCGCTTTCGAGCTCTTTCCTTTTCCGCATGATGGAATGAACATTGCTACTCTTATATTAAAAGCATGTACCACATTTAAATTAAAGGATAAGATTATGAGTATTAGTTTTGATAATGCTTCTAACAATACAGCTGCTGTTGATGCTTTAAAGGAGAGCCTCAAACTTGTACTTTCTGGTCAATTATTTCATGTTCGTTGTGTTTGTCATATAATTAATTTAATTGTTCAAGATGGTTTAGCTGCTGCAGGAGATATTCTTCTCAAAATGAGGGGTATGACAGCGTATGTTAATAGCTCGAGTCCGAGAACACAACAATTTAAAACGTTGTGTGTTGAATATAATATGCCTCGCAGGAGAGCAGTTACAGATGTGGTCCACAGGTGGAACTCTACATACCATATGCTTTTACACATTCTGGCATACCGAGAAGTCTATACGCATTTTCTACTAACCCAGTTCCCAGCCGGCTTGCCAACTCAAGAGGAATGGCAGATGGCCACATACCTAGCTGAATTTTTGGAGGTATTCTACACGTCTACCAATTTATTGTCTGGTACGTACTATCCCACCTCTCCTCTCGCTGTAATAGAAATTCTGAAGATGGCTACAATGTTAACAAAATGGAGATATATAGGACCCTTTAAGGAAATAGTAAAAGTGATGGATCAAAAATTTAATAAATATTGGAGTAAGCTGCCTGCTATTTTTACTGTGGCTACTTGTTTAGATCCTAGGTTAAAGTTGCATGGCGTGAACGCCTCGATACAAGAGATATCGAAATTAATGTGCTACACAGCAGAGGAGACAACCGCATTCACAGCAAAAGTGAGCAAGAGGTTTGAGGACTTGTTCAACGTCTATCGTAATTCTGCTGACGTGCGCGGGCGAGCTACATCATCATCCACTGTTGAGAGGTATTATGCGCCATACCTTCAGGGCTTTGAACATCTAGTAGCAAGACAACTACCAGGTGAAGGTACTTCTAATTCGGCAGGTTCGTATACTTTTTCCTCTTTTAATGAGATTGGTGTATATGCAAATACTGATCATTATTCTGATTTATCAAGGCAAGAACAGGTTAATTTTAATTTGTTAAATTTTTGGAAACAAAATCAAAACATGTATAAAACTTTATCCCAAATTGCACGGGATGTACTGCCAGTGCAAGCCTCCACGGTTGCTTCAGAGTCGGCATTTTCAGCTAGCGGGAGGGTTTTGGATGACAGGAGGAGTCGTCTTAACCCCGAGTCGCTCGAGCTATGTGTATGTTGGAAGGATTATCTTGATGCGAAATACCGCGAGCAAGATAAACCGATTGATGATAGGAAGAGCAGTGACTCGGATATTGAAGTACTTCTGGATGATTAGGTAATTTGTTTTTATTTTCCTCTTTTGATCCTTTTGGTTGACGTTGCAGATTTCTTGATCTTTGATTGCTGATATTTTGGATAGACATTCATTATTATTTTGATTGTTAGAATTTTAAGAATAAATTTTTTCACAAAATATACTTTTTTTCCATATATATAAAATAAATTTTTACAAGCAAGATATATATTTTTTCGTATATATAAAAAAATAGGTAACTTCGCCTGTTTGTTTACAAGCAGCCGGTCCCAAGCCCGGATAAAAGGAGGAGGGCCTATGAACACATTTATTTTTTTATACTTATTACTAAAGATCATCTCGGAAATTAACATGTATCAATCCCGAATTTTCGGCCAATTAGTTTGAAGTAAAATATCAAATAGTAGAAACAGTCTCTCTTAAATAGTAATAATTGTTATGTGTTCAGATTTTATTAATAAAGATCACCAAGAAGAGTAAGAAAAGATTTAACATATAGCAAAAAATAAAATGAGAGACAAATAAATATATCTATACATACATACATACATACATACATACATATGAATATTACATATAATGAAATAAAATGATAAAAATTAGATTTGTCAAAATTTAAAAATTGGACATGCCTAAAGATGAAATTTAAAATTGAATAACAAGAAAAATTAAAAAAATTATAAAAAAAAGGGCCGGGGCCGGCCCAAGCCCGGCCCGGCCCGAATGGCTGCCTCTCTGGCCCGGCCCCGACCCGGTTTCCCTTCAAGCCCGATGGACCCAGGCCGGGCAGCCCAAGCCCGGCCCGTTTGACATCTCTACTTAGGAACTACAGCAAATTTAATCATAATGTGACAACAAACACAGTTCCAAGTATAATTTCCACACCCCACAGTGCACTTTATAATCGCAAAGCTAGATATTGGTGTCCAGTCAATGAAAGCTTGAACAGATTTCTCATTTGTTTCTTTCAGCAAGCAGGTTGATGATGTGCCCGTCGTTAGCTGGGCTAGCAGCGGCCGACATAACCGTAAGCGTAACAGTGACAAGATAAGCAAACAAGAACAGTAGCGAGCAGATAACGTACATGACAGAAGACAGCCACCATTCCCTGATTCACTCGTGGGAATAACAACATAAAATAATGCTCTGTCATCTACTGGCCACTGCGCATGTGAAAAATGCAGTGTCCTGTTTAGTTCAATTATTTAAGGCACGTGCCATAAATCTGTTTCCAATTACGGAGTATTATTTAACTTTTTACAGGACCTAGTCCCCTTGTCCCCACTGGCCACTGCCAAGTGAGATCACACAGACCCCACTTGGTTCAGACTTTCCCAGAAACCAAAGAGATCACACGCACAATAGACTTTGCCATTTTATGGAGAGTCCCCACGAATTGACTTCAACATTCCTCTTGATATATTCGTTTCGGATTATTCCTGCTTTCCCTTTATGATTATACCAATTGAACGAGGTTAAATGTGTTTATTATCTTTTTTTTTTAAAATTGATTTGTCTAAAGTTAGAAAGACTAATAAATTCGTACACGTGAATAAAAGTTTATATAATAATGCTGTCATCAGATAAGTTGTAACTAGTTATGAAAAATTATAACCAGCCACGCTAACTATGAAAGATTAATAGTTTTTGAATAATAATAACTCTAAATTTAGAGTCTTATTATCAGACGCTGTGAACGTTTCCACTGGCAGAATCAGATGAATGGTCACCGTTATTGAAATCCATCATCATCATCCATTCTTTGATCACGTCATCCCCGAGCATTTCCCAGAACTCCTTTTCATTGCTCTTTCCTTTCTCCATTTCCATTTCCAGTTCTGCCTTTACTCCACTACTCTTCCTTGAATTTCCTTGCTTCAGCTGTGCGGGCCGGTCCTGCGAAGTCTGTTGTTGGGTCAACGCATAATCAGCAAAACCAAAATTGAGCTTGGCTCTTGGGCCCCTGAACTCAATGGCTGCCTTGTCATAAGCCCGCGCCGCCGCCTCCGCCGTCTCAAACGTCCCCAGCCAAACCCTGGCCGCCCTCCTCGGGTCCCGAATCTCCGCCGCCCACTTCCCCCACGGCCGCTGCCGCACCCCCCTGTAATTCTTCTTCTTCTTCCTCACCACCACCCCGTAATTACTTTTCTTCTCCTCCACACTCGGCGAGAAAAAGTTGCAGCCCAAGCACCCGCTAATCCTGCAGAACTGGCACGTCTCCGGCTCCGCAATCGGGAAGAGCGGCCTGGCACCGGGTGAGGTCGTGGCGCATTCCGCTGCTGGGAACAGTCGGAATTCATGCGAGGAGGCCATTGCGGCGCCACCCGTTATAACGTTCCTCAACTCGGCGACCATGATGGAAGCTTCTTGTCCGGTGGTGAGCCTCGCCGGAGGGGGCGGCGGAGATGGGCGGTTCGCGGTGGTTGTCGTGGTGTCGAATCTGGCTCTCTTGGATGCACTGTGGATGCTTCGAGTGCGAATGTTGCTGCTGTGGTGTGCTCTGTTCGGATGGAATTTTGTGTTTGGAGAGAGAAATTGGAGGTCAAAGTTCGTTATATACATAGGGGGGATCTACGTGGACGCCAGCTCGCTACGCATTTCACACACGGTTTTGTGCTCTTTCCCGGTCGCACGTGTGATATAAATTTTGGGTGTCAACGTGGCGGTGCAGTGAAGTAAGTGAGGGGGGTGAGCTGGCGCAGTTGACGTCAGCAGTGAGAGCTTTCACACACGCCTTCTGGAAGGGGGTAGAATGAATGGAATGGACCCAGTACTAAAAAAGTAGAAAGTTGAAGCTTTCAAATGCGTCCACTCACTGGTTTCATTCCTGCCAGTTGTTCAGCACGAACATGTCTCAACATATACTCTACTTTCCGCCCTCTTTCCCCCAATTTTTTAACCGGAACTTAACTATTTTTCGCACATTACTCGTAATTCACCTTTTAAAATTAGTTTCACAACTAAGGTGAATGTAAGGTATGTGATTCTGACGTGAATCAAGTCATAGACACGTCGCACCTAAGGTGAATGTTAGGTACGTATGCAAAAATAACAAATAAGGCAATTTTAGTCGGCAACTATATGCTTCTTAATAATATATTATAAAAATAAAAATAAGAATTGAGACATGAAAAATATCATTCATGCCTGGACCTGCTACGGCACATTAAATGTCCTCTCAACCGATCACATGAGCAAGGAAGCTTGGTTGGTGTAAGTATATATAACTAAATCCTACGGCCGTTGCTCTCTAGTCCATAAGATTATTTTCAATATAGCAAGTTCCAGTGAAGTAAAATGGTCTTGTGTGCAATATATGAGTATTGCAGATCCTAGACGATAGATATCCTGGTGGTTTTGATATGCACATTGCATTTGAATATTCAATTGAATAATTACACTCAACTTTCGTTATAAATTGAAATCTTAAAAAGTATCATTAAAAGGCATGAAAGAGTGTCCAAAATCTGCTGCGGCAATAAAAGTAGAGTACACATTGTAGTGCAGTTTTTCGAAATGTAAAATTAAAAAATGGGAAACTTATGAAATGAATGGAGTAATAGAAGGTAAAGGCTTATCTAATGCCTTTGGTCACATGCCAGAACGCGTGAGAAAAGCTTTTAAAAGATTTCCTTCGCTCTTGGCATAGTTAAGAAAAAAGTTTCTTCTATGTTTTTAATCATAGGTACTGTGCCTGTTTAGTGTCGGTCAATACCGGTACTAACCGTCATGATAACTAAAAATGCATGAAGTAAAAAAGGTATTCATCAA
Source organism: Escallonia herrerae (assembly GCA_033070095.1). Taxonomy (NCBI): domain Eukaryota; kingdom Viridiplantae; phylum Streptophyta; class Magnoliopsida; order Escalloniales; family Escalloniaceae; genus Escallonia; species Escallonia herrerae. Next base: position 202,055 of record JAVXUP010001169.1, on the reverse strand, counting down.
CTCCATACCATAACGCCTATTAATTTGAAACCGCTTTCTTCCCTTTTGCCACCTCTTTCTTTATCACGGTCTATCAATCCAACGACCTCAGAGCATGCTGTAAGTATCCAAACCACGGATCATCGTCTATCTTTATTCTTTTCACGTGACTGTATGTTCTCTTCCTATTAACCGTAATTTTAAAAAATAAATAAAATCATCCCACTGTACATCCCTTTTTTACTAATATTCAAATTTTAGCAAAAAATAGCTAAAATCTACCAACGCTGAGATTAACCCCCTTGGACGGCAACAGTTGGTGCTTCTTGTCCTTCTTTCTGTACCAAGAAGAGGACTTACTTTCCCAGGTGTGGTCCTTGCGGCCAAGCAGACGCTGTGACGCTAAAAACCATTCACGACTCCCTGTCTCTCACTTTGCATACTTGGAAGCCGACTCGGATTGCAGCCTTTGTGGCACCTCTACGTAGGTACGAACTCACTTTTCCTTGACATCACACACACACACACACGTGTATGTATATATATATAGGGAGATGATAAAATGATAGTGCTATCAACTTAACCCAAGTTACTAGCTCGATCTGGCCGTCCACAGGCGAGAATGGACGGTTAGATCGCCCGCCACAACAGCAATTTTTTTCACCGTTAGCTACATTATGTAGCAGACGGCCAAACAGCGCTAGCAACTTGCTAGCGCTATCAATGGATCACGACCCATATATATATATATATATATATATATATATATATATATATATATATATATATATATAATGACAAGAGAAACATATAATTTTTTGAAAGTGTAGAATCTTGCACGTGTTAAACGATACAAAATTTATCTCGTTAATGTCCTTGTTGGTCATTTTCTAATACTAAAATTATTTTAAACTTTGGTTTTTACCCAAACACTTTTTACATCTTTCAACATGCAATAGCTTTACCTTTTGCAACTTTTTCCAAATAGCCGTTGATGCGCATAACTTGACTAATTTTTTTTTGAATTTATGTTTTAAACAAGAAACTGTTTTTAGAATTAATCTTAAACATGCAACTATTTTAAACAATTTTAAAAAAGTTTGACCAATCGAAAATCAGTCTGAAACGGACTCACGTTCAATTTAACGTTTCAAGTGGATATTTTTTTCTTTTAGTTATTTGGCGGGGTTGAGAGGAAAATCAGGTATTATTGTAATCCCCTAGAAGGAAAAAAAATCAATTTACTAATTTTTCGTGATGTTTACAATCATAGACTTCGCATCCGTGTGAGAAGATATATTCCACATTGCCAAAAAATAAAGTCAAGTTTGCCTCGTAAAACGAGGTACACTAATATTGGATATATTTTCTTGCATTAGGCACCACACTTGAACACCTTGCCTTATGCATTTTCTGCATCAAGGTAATTTTATGAGCACGCCTTAAAATTTGACACCTAATTTAAACTGCGTACATCCTTATAAAATTAGTTATGTTTATTTATCACACTGCAATAACCGGTCATCCACTTAGGAACTACAGCAAATTTAATCATAATGTGACAACAAACACAGTTCCAAGTATAATTTCCACACCCCACAGTGCACTTTACAATCGCAAAGCTAGATATCGGTGTCCAGTCAATGAAAGCTTGAACAGATTTCTCATTTGTTTCTTTCAGCTAGTAGGTTGATGATGTGCCCGTCGTTAGCTGGGCTAGCAGCGGCCGACATAACCGTAAGCGTAACAGTGACAACATAAGCAAACATGAACAGTAGCGAGCAGATAACGTACATGACAGAAGGCGGCCACCATTCCCTGATTCCCTCGTGGGAATAACAACATAAAATAATGCTCTGTCATCTACTGGCCACTGCGCATGTGAAAAATGCAGTGTCCTGTTTAGTTCAATTATTTAAGGCACGTGCCATAAATCTGTTTCCAATTACGGAGTATTATTTAACTTTTTACAGGACCTAGTCCCCTTGTCCCCACTGGCCACTGCCAAGTGAGATCACACAGACCCCACTTGCTTCAGACTTTCCCAGAAACCAAAGAGATCACACGCACAATATAGACTTTGCCATTTTATGGAGAGTCCCCACGAATTGACTTCAACATTCCTCATGATGTATTCGTTTCGGATTATTCCTGCTTTCCCTTTATGATTATATATACCAATTGAACGAGGTTAAATGTGTTTGTTATTATTTTAAAAAAAAAATATTAATTTGTCTAAAATCAGAAAGGCCGATAAATTCGTACATGTAAATATAAATTTATACAATAATGCCGTCATCAGAGAAATTGCAACTAGTTATGAAAAATTATAACTAGTTACGCTAATTATGAAAGATTAAATAATTTTTTTTGACAATAATAATAACTCTAAATTTAGAGTCTTATTATCAGATGCTGTGAACGTTTCCACTGGCAGAATCAGATGAATTGTCACCGTTATTGAAATCCATCATCATCATCCATTCTTTGATCACGTCATCCCCGAGCATTTCCCAGAACTCCTTTTCATTGCTCTTTCCTTTCTCCATTTCCATTTCCATTTCCAGTTCTGCCTTTACTCCACTACTCTTCCTTGAATTTCCTTGCTTCAGCTGTGCGGGCCGGTCCTGCGAAGTCTGTTGTTGGGTCAACGCATAATCAGCAAAACCAAAATTGAGCTTGGCTCTTGGGCCCCTGAACTCAATGGCTGCCTTGTCATAAGCCCGCGCCGCCGCCTCCGCCGTCTCAAACGTCCCCAGCCAAACCCTGGCCGCCTTCCTCGGGTCCCGAATCTCCGCCGCCCACTTCCCCCACGGCCGCTGCCGCACCCCCCTGTAATTCTTCTTCTTCTTCCTCACCACCACCCCGTAATTACTTTTCTTCTCCTCCACACTCGGCGAGAAAAAGTTGCAGCCCAAGCACCCGCTAATCCTGCAGAACTGGCACGTCTCCGGCTCCGCAATCGGGAAGAGCGGCCTGGCACCGGGTGAGGTCGTGGCGCATTCCGCTGCTGGGAACAGTCGGAATTCATGCGAGGAGTCCATTGCGGCGCCACCCGTTATAACGTTCCTCAACGCGGCGACCATGATGGAAGCTTCTTGTTCGGTGGTGAGCCTTGCCGGAGGAGGCGGCGGAGATGGGCTGTTCGCGGTGGTTGTCGTGGTGTCGAATCTGGCTCTCTTGGATGCACTGTGCATGCTTCGAGTGCGAATGTTGCTGCTGTGGTGTGCTCTGTTCGGATGGAATTTTGTGTTTGGAGAGAGAAATTGGAGGTCAAAGTTCGTTATATACATAGGGGGGATCTACGTGGACGCCAGCTCGCTACGCATTTCACACACGGTTTTGTGCTCTTTCCCGGTCGCACGTGTGATATAAATTTTGGGTGTCAACGTGGCGGTGCAGTGAAGTAAGTGAGGGGGGTGAGCTGGCGCAGTTGACGTCAGCAGTGATCGCTTTCACACACGCCTTCTGGAAGGGGTTAGAATGAATGGAATGGACCCAGTACTAAAAAGTAGAAAGTTGAAACTTTCAAATGGGTCCACTCGCTGGTTTCATTCCTGTCAGTTGTTCAGCATGAAAGCATAAACATGTCTCAGCATATACTCTACTTTCCGCCCTTTTTTAACCGGAACTTATGAAATGAATGGAGTAAAATTAGATAAAAGTAGAGTACACAGTTATCTAATGCCTTTGGTGGTTATCTAATGCCTTTGGTTAACCGATAAAAGTAGAGTACACAGTGTAGTGCAATTTTTTGAAATGTAAAATTAAAAAATGAAAAACTTATGAAATGAACGGAGTAATAGAAGGTAAAGGCTTATCTAATGCCTTTGGTTACATGCCAGAACGCGTGAGAAGAGCTTTTAAAAGATTTCCTTCGCTCTTGACATAATTTAAGAAAAAAGTTTCTTTTATGTTTTTAATTATAGTTAATTCTGTGCCTGTTTAGTGTCGGTTAATATACCGGTACTAACCGTCATGATAACTAAAAATGCATGAAGTAAAAAAGGTATTCATCAACTCCATACCATAATGCCTATTAATTCGAAACTGCTTTCCTTTCCTTTTGCCACCCCTTTCTTTATCACGATTTATCAATCCAACGACTTCGGAGCATGCTGTAAGTGTCCAAAATCACGGACCATCGTCTATCTTTATTCTTTTCACGTGATTGTACATTCTCTTCTTATTAACAGTAATTGAAAAAAAAAACACCCCACTGTACGTCCCTTTTTTACTAATATTCAAATTTTAGCAAAAAATAGCTAAAATCTACCAACGCTGAGATTAACCCCCTTGGACGGCAACAGTTGGTGCTTCTTGTCCTTCTTTCTGTACCAAGAAGAGGCCTTACTTTCCCAGGTGTGGTCCATGCGGCCAAGCAGACGCTGTGACGCTAAAAACCGTCCACGACACGCGCTAGGACAGTTTAGGCCAGACGCTGACCAAAGACCATTCCGTCCACAGAGACAGCAACATAATACAATATCCGACTATTTTAATATCCAGACATTTAGTACAAAGTATGATCTTCCAAAAGTAACATTACTTTCACGATGTTTTGTTTGTTTATCATTTCCAAAAGTAACATATCTTCCAACAAGACTCGAACGGGGACTTTTTCAAACTAAACATTCACATCGCGTTCAGTGCAAATTTTGCCACTGCTCCATTGCTGTTGAGAAGCAGGGAAAGGTGAATAAGATAAAAACATTATGCATGCATGCTAATACTTTTTTGAAATAATGAGGAGAAAAACATTACGAATTTCGAGACATTATCTGATCATAATTCGATATAATTATCTCTGATTTGTTAGATGAGATGTACCAGATTTCAAAGTTATCTTCGTATCTCAAAGTAATTACGGATTAATTACATATATCAATGATAAATCACAAGATATTTTCGAGTCATCTAATCAACCACAATCTCTTTACCTTAACTTGAGTTATACATTAACTAACGATGACAGTCTTCCAATGGATCGAGCCTAATTAATTTGGGTTTAACTTACTGGACTGGACTGATAGACATACTACTGGATTTGATTGGCTAAGCTGAACTAAATAAATAAAGCCTATTACTTATTTCCAACATTAAATAATAAACTTTATTTATTAACAAAGTCCGACATTAAAATAAAAATATAAAAATGAGGTGTTAACACATATTTTCTGCCTCACAATTTCTCTTGAGTAAACAGTTTGAGCTTAGAATATCTTGTTTTTCAAAGAAACTATTTGTTCTTAAAAAAGTTATTTGTTCCAGTAGCTGCATAAGAAACAAATAGCTCATTCAATTGAATTACTTATTGTAAACTTATCTAATTTTTCAACGATTTCATTAGTAAATTCTTATAGAATAATAAGTTGTTCGTTCAATGGTCACGCCTTTAGGTTCAAGAATAAACTGTGTGTGTGTGTGTGTGTGTAAAGCAGTATATCGTATAGATAAAAGAACGTGATCAAAGCTTCTAACTATAAAGTAAATTAAAGTTAAGTGAAGATTGAAAATTATCAGGAAATATTTTGCTAATTATAAGAATATTGTTGTAGGGAAAAAGTTACATAGGCTTTGATTGATATAATAGAACTTAGAACTTTTTATTTTTTTTTCTTCTCTTTAATCTTTATATAGCCAATTTACAAAAATTTTAAACAAAATTTGTTCCTTCTAATTTTTTAAAGAACCAATACACAACATAATATTTCGGCAGATATGCAATTCTTGACCGACATCACCTGTATCGGACTGTACAACCGTTACAGAGTGATATTTTGACTGGTACGAAATGTGAAGGATACTGTATCAATAAAAGCTAAAAGTGGTACTGTATCGGGCGGTACAGTTAGTATCGATGCATTACTGATAACCATGTCTAAAAGCTTTGTATAAGTGGGCTATCCCACTTCGAAAACATCATGAAAAGCCTTAGCTCTCTTATTTCCTTATCGGCTATCCCCAACGCCCATGGGCATTTCATTACAACTCTTACTTATAACCGTAAGGTAAGATGTGCTAAGCTTGACCCGTGTTCATGATAAACTTATAATTACGATTCAAACTCGTCTCCACAACAACAAAATGATAATATAACTAAATAACATTAGATTTCTCTACCATGTTATTTGAGCTTAAACTCGTGTTCAAATGTCAAAGTCGTCTTTTTTCTACATCAAAAGACAACTTGATCTTTTCTCGGGTTTGATCCTTGTGGCCAGCCAGCTGGTGTGATGCAAAAAACCATTTAGGTATAGACGATAGTACAGTTTTAGGAAGACGCTGACCAAGACCGGCCACTTTATACCCAGAGACGATAACAGAGGGATGAGAAGAAGCAATACATGTTTTTCGATTTGCTGGTGGTGTCTGCGCCAGGCTAGTTTGGCAGCTGTTTGGTGACAGCGGTTGATAGTGCGACGGCTGGGTTCTGGTCTGTTGGCGATTTGTTCGCCGGTGATGGTTTCGATCACGGTTTCCTTCGGGGTTTTACTTTTCCGTCTTCATGAGCTTTGCAGCAGTGTGATGGCCGAAAAAGGTGGCGTTTCTGGCGCCGGAGTGGAACACGGAGATCGAGACATGGTGCACAGAGATCGAGGCAACATTGCATGACAGGACACGTGTCTGGAGCTTGGGTTGGGGCTGACAGATAGCTGGTGTTACTAGATTGGCTATGTTTTTTGTAGTTATCTTGTATTTAGTTTAATTTTCCTGTTTTGTAGGGTTTTATTTTACATTTGGTTATTGTATTCCATTACAATAATTAAAAAATAAAAAAACCTTATATGTTTGTGGGGCTTTATTTTGTTGCACTTCCTATCGAATGGGGATGTCATCCGTGTAAGTCTTTTACTTTTTAATTGGACATGTTTTGTAACTCCCTCAGTTCATTTTGGTATATATTTTTAATATTCTCTAAAAAAAAAAAAAAGAGAAGAAGAAATAGAAAGTCAAAGTCAAAACAGAATTGTCCAAATCCTGTGGCAAATGAACAAAGTTTCATGTTTGTCTTATCGGTTCGTGGGAACTCCGAAGCGGGGACTTGTGCCCAAAAACAGCTTAAGACACCGATGAAGTCATCGCTGATCTAGGTTATACGAAGCCAAATGGTCGGTGACTCGGCGCCTTATCCAGTGTAGAAAGACAAAATCGTCTGGTTCCTTTATCTGTCTCCTCCTGTGAGTCCCTTTCATTATTGGTCCACCTCATCAAGACTTGTGGCATGGCGCCAAGTCATCAACTTCTTTTGTTTCCTTCGATTTTGAGAAAATATATCTGTATCTCTTCCCCGAAAGTATTTCAGTCGCCACCGCCACCACTCGTCCAACCCAACCACCGCACAACGCATACATATGCACGGAAGTCAACATGTTTCAAGACCTCAGATCCTTAAAACCGGTGGCAATTCTTGGAGAGGGTGATGGAAGGTGAACTTTGGCCATGGTGATAATGGATGGGAATAGGTGATTAGGGTTATGCCGGTGCTAATCCATGGTGGTTCTTGGTATGCATGGGTGGTGAGAGCAGTGGGGGTTGAGGAGCCTGCAGCCACCGACCCCACCCTCCCTCCAAGCCGAGATTGAGTAGCCTGCCGTCTTCCTCCTTCGTCGCCGTCGCCGTCCTTTGCCATCCTCGTCGTCGCTGTACTAGTCTTCACAGGTATTCTCCCTCTCCGTCTGCGACTCCCCTCACTCCCTTTCCCTTTCCCTACCGTAAGTTCTTTCGAAGTCCACCGCAATAGATAATCGAAACAGGTACTCTTGTTCCGACGATAAAATCTTGTGAGCAATCTTGAACCTGATTGAAGAGATATCGAGATTTTTAGGGTGTATAATTTGAGACTTAATCTTTCCAAATTTTCTGTACTGCACATATCCAGTTTACGTCTTCAAGTGATAAAATTACCCAGTGTTTTTTTTCGGTGAATCATGTTAATCTGTTATATTATTTTCTACTTGGAATTTGTATTTTCTGGATTTCAAGTGGGTGATCCGTTAATTAACCTGGCCCAAATGCGCTGGGTCTGGGTCAGAAAAACAATGACCCATTAAACGCGTCACGGCTCTCATCCGTGACGTTCCGGAGCCGCCTCCCCGTGCACCCAACCCTGACCTGCCCAACCCACCCGCTTTGCCATGGGGTGGTGGTTGTGTAGGCCGGAGGTGGAGTACTTGAAGGCATGGAGGTTGGTTGTGGGACGGTGGTGGCTTTATGTGGCATCGGAGGTAATTGGCTGTGGTTGTTGGTTGGTTGGTTGTGGATAAGGTGGTGTTTTGTCGTGGCATTGGTGGCGTTGGCTGTGGATATGGTGGTTTCTTGTTGACGTCCAATTTTTGTTTGAGAGGTGAATACTTAGAAAGTTAAATAAAGAACTAAAATGGATATGGAGTTGTGATGCAGAGAAAGGAAGAGATTGGAGTAATGGTTAGAACTTTGGTAAAAATGAAGAATTGGAACTGGGATAATGGGAAGAACAAGGAAGAAAAGAACATTCATATCTCTGCGAGCAGCATTAGGATGGTTAGTAACAGAAGGCGAAATGACTGGGTATTACCAAAAATGTACAGGGGGGCATTATGGCCATTCTGTGCCAATAGCTACTCGTAGGTGTTATCGTGATTTAAAAAAAAAAAGATTTGGACCGTTCGCGTCGTAATGTGGACAACCTGGATCAGCCGGAAAATAGGAGCTTTATCCGAGCTGGCTGTGGATCAACGCCCATAGACACACACATATGCATGCATATATGAGGTTGGGATGACTGCAATCTGCCCAATCCATATTGGACCATCCATTCCTGCCATGTGGACTGTTGAAGATGCTTTCATGAAAGAAGATATATTCTGGTGCACTAGGGAAATGACCAAAATGCCCGATTCTTTCTCTTTCTCGTTCCTTGCCTTCTCTTTTCTCCCCTGGTTTTTGGTTTTGTTCATGTCTGTCCATCTCTCTCTCTCTCCCCCACCTCTCTCTCTTCTTCTGCCGCACCGCCACCACCATACTACCACAGCCATAACCATCGACTCACCAGTGTTCCAGTCACCCCCACCACACAGACCTGTAGGTTCGCCACCTCTTAATGCCTCCCACATCCTGCATGCCCGACCCACATTGCCGTCACGAATTTAGATTTGCCGCCTATGACCACCATCACCACTTCTCTTCACCCCACGGCCCAGTCTCTGACCACCGAACCAACCGCGTTGTTCTACTCACAGTTATTTCCACACCCGTCGCGGCACCACCGCACCCCCTGCTATTGATAACCATCACTCTACCGCTAAGATCCGTCTACCAAACCTACCACCCTAACCCATGAATTGTCATAACCGCAATCTCGTAAACAGATCAAATTTAAGTTAGAAAGTTTGATGGGTTGTGGATCTATTGAAGAAGGTGAAATCTGGACTTGAAGTTTATTTCATACTTTCTTCCAAATAGGAAATTTCTTGTATTATTTGGGGATTCATCATCTGTTACATCTACTCATCCCACGATTCTAAGTCAACAGACCCCATTACCGAATTTGAGTTGAGATTTCTTGCTGTCTTGTGAAATAAGAACTACTGAGGGGTCACAATAAAATGTTTGGATTTGTTTATACTGATTACTAGATTAAGTTTCATGTTCTTCATTTTCAAAAGGAATACAACACATCTCAGTCTACATTTTCTTTTTATCAGATATTAACTTTTAAAATGCGCCACACACTATTTTAAATGTTGTCGCAAGACGGGTAGAATTGATAATGCACATTATCTGACACAATGCTTTTTGGTATTTAAAAAAGTGATCTTGAGCTGTCCACGTTGGTAAGGATGGTGTCCTACCTAGACATATATAGATAGTCTTGCACCGTCCTAGCTGTTCAACAAACACGACCAAATCAATGATCAACTTCAAGAGCTCTAGATCTGATGAATATTTGAATTCTGGAAGATATAATACAAGACCACAAATTGATGTGATGCGTCCTACATTTTGAAAACACGCATACTGCGTATGTATGTTTTGTAGACTACCGACTATACTTAGTATTAAGGACATGGTTCAATAGGTGCTTCACTTTTAGATCTAAGTCTGGAACCTAGCATAGAATCTAGTGTACACCTATGATGAAGAACTTGTGAGGAAGAGCTATATGTGATGCAGTTTATTATGTGGTTTGAATGGTAATTTAACGATACTGGCAGATAATTGACAAAAGAAATAAAAATAGCATCGCTGTGAATATATACCTCAATAGGCTGCATAGATGAACGTGCAGCAGCTGAAACGTATTTCTGAATGCACTTCTATTCGCTTAATCTTGTGAAAGACAAAACTGTAATATGTGTAAGTAATTGGGTCTTATGTTCACAAGAACATTTAGGCCTACTAATTCCATAATAAAAGCTTACAATGTGAAGCCCATCTAAGCTGTAGTAGGGAAGTTACCTGGCAAAAGTAATTTAAGGAAACTTCCAAATTAGAGTTTGAAACGTGGATATATTTACGATAGTCTTTTCACGTGAATCGAGACAGAATGGCAAATGAGTACATGTCTCAAAATAAACTGAGGCGCCATAAGGTCCCTCAGGATAGGAGTTAAATTCAGTGTGAATAATAGATATGAATGTTTTGCCGTACGTGTCTTGAGTTCTGAAAATTTGACGAATGAGACACTTAGACACGTATCCGAACCGGATACTTGTACCAAATTCATGTGTCCGCGACGCAGTTGAAATTAAGCACTAAAGGAATAAAGTTGGACACGCACCTTGGGCAACTGGACCGGATTTGCCTTCAACAACCACAATCCAGCTAATTTGTAGCTGACCTAATTGATAGTTGCCGAAGCCTAATGACTAAAAGCCGATGGTCTTGGTGATAAATTGATGATATGCCCCTCTCTCTACCTCTTACACACCTACACACATATTAGGAAGGAACTGTGGCAAGAGTGTTTGTAAATCGCGTCAGCCATGAGAGCAGATGGTTACAGGCATTCTTGCTTCACTTCTTGAATAAAGTTCAATATTCCTTCAATATTCCTCGCAATCTTAACTTAAGAATAGGCTCTCCCGGACCAGCTATTGATCAATGCCATGGTAAGCAATTGCCTCACCAGCTAGCTATTCAGATGCGCTCCTCAGGTGCATTCCTCCCTTTGCTCCTCTGCCTACTGGGTATTAGCAGCCATTTCCAGCTCTTGTTCCCCTCTTGATGGACTAAAAATAATCTAAGAACAGTAAATCGTGTTTTCAATTTTGGCCGAGACTCAAGGGAACATATCAACACTTGACTAAACTCTCAATGCCTTTATAAAGCACATGGGATATATTAGTGACAGGGATGCATCTGTATCACATTGCATCACAGCTCTGCAGCATCGGCCTTCATTTGTAAAACTTCTGCAGCTTATGACTGGGTATTGGTTGGGGGGTGGAAGATGAGTGAGAAAGAGAGTGGAGGTGAACGGAGGACATAACAATCAACAGAGAGATATATATATGATCTATACTATTTTCATTCATGGCATGCTTCAAAGGTAACATCATAATTAAGGAGATGGAATTACAGAACAAGATGCCAAATTTGAAACTGCCAAACTAATTACAAGAAACAAAAAAGTCCCCAAGGAGCGTCTACATGCCATATAGTCTAAAGGAGATATATATATATATATATATATATATATATATATATATATATATATATATTCCATCCATAGTTTATCAAATAGCGCTTAGGATCTCAACCTGTAACATGAATCGTATGTATCTCCTCGTTAGGACATGCTTACCTTTTGAGGTCTTATTTTTTGCAATCGATATAGGGTAGAGCTGTAGAACTTAAATGAGCCTTATTTATTGTAACTCATAGTAGCTTCATCTGTTCTATTTTATTCTCGGATTTACACTCACACCTACATATACTCCATTGATTCATTTTATGAAATTCTTGCTTCTATGTGAATCCTTCTAAACACCACCCACTAATTGTTTGATATTCTTTCCACACAGATTTGCGGAATCTCTCTCCTCTCTCTCGCTCACATACACCATGTGACAATTCGTGTTTCATCACCAACGAGGTATGCTGGTCATGCACATGCTTGTATACATATGTAAATTAGGTTAGATTTCGCCAAAATGTTTATTGCGAACTGCTTAGCTATGCCTTATTTTGGTAATGCAAGAAATTAGATGATTATAAGGGTCTAGTGGTTGAATTTTGTTGGACTGGTCAAGCAGCATGTACTTCGATCATGGTAGGAGCTGGGTACCTAATTAAAGAAATGTACTTTTGTTTTGATTGTTTTTGTGAGTTATTGTACCAGTCATGGCCTTTCATTATCAGCCATGGCCTTTCATTATCAGTCCCAAGAACGGATGGACTGTTCATCGTTCCGGCTTACCATTTTTTGGCCAGCTTGAGCTAAAATGTCTGCAAATACATACTATTTGCTGTATATATGCTCCTTGTACACACCCATTCCTGATTCATGAATTAGTCTCTTACTACTTTCAATAATGTGAGTGAATTCGGTGGAATGAGACTTTACTTTCATTCCTATCTAATTTTTCAACTCATGATGATATTTTATTTTAAGTTACTTTTAACTGTAGTGCCTCAAAAGTTTTAAGTCGACCTTGTCTGAAGGAACTTGTTTCTACTTCAAATTCTGAAGGCTTCCAACGCTTAAGTTAGTCTTATAGGCAGGACAAGATTTCATTGTTATAGCTGCATTTCTAAATTCTGAATTTAACAAGTTGAGGCTTTAAAAGTTTGAATTTTCAAATCTTACTTGTAAATCAGAATCTTGATCCTGAGGTTCATCAGCTTTAGCAAGAAAGTTGAATTTAGGAACATGATCAGTTTGCAGTTCCATACGACCATACTGTCAAAAGGACTTCAACCCGAGCACTTGTAGTATTCAAGAAGCCCCATGATTAGACATGGGTTAAGAAAGCAACATGTTTAGTGTCCACTTGAAGCAGCATAAAGAGATAGGAACACTGACATATCATATTTACATACTCGCCATTAGAAAGAGAGGAGCTATTTCTATGGTATACTTGCCTGTTTGAGAGTTCACCCTTGAAGTATGGGACTATTTTAAAACCTTCCTCAAACTTCCAAATTTGCAATTCTATTACCAAATGCCTGGTATCATATGTACCACAAAACACATCAAGACTCGCTTATTTTAACATGAAAAAGAAAAGATAGAAAGTAGAGGAAGTCCTCTTCTCTCGTCAGGCTGCCCAAAAAGTTGAGACTTGAGAGAGAGATCCACCGTCGCTTGGTAGGCTCACAACAAGTAGCAATTTACAGCCATTAGTTGGACGTCTAATTATGACTAATTGGATGAATATAGTCTTAGTTATTACCTCGACTTCGGAGAATGCCCCAGGTTTCCGTCCTAAATTTGTATTTGCATTCTTTATGATTTGCAGCGTCTCGCAAAAAGTGATATTTAATTGCTATTAGTTTTGTCTTGCTATGAAACACAAGATTCTTTATCATAGCAATTGCTTGTCGTGAAAATTTTAGTTGGCTTTTTTTGAATTTCGCCTATATTTTAAAAAATTCTTCTAAGCCATATCGCTTGACTTGCACATACTGCTTCTGCTACAAATTCCGCTTCCGTGGATGATTGTGCCACTTCGTCTTATTTCTTTGATGCCCAAGAGAAAAACTCTTGCACCCAGTGTGAATGCGTAGCTTGATGTGCTTTTCATATCATCCACTGATCCAGACCAATAACTATCTGTATATGCAAACAGTCTTGAGTCAGAAGTGGATTTGTACCAGATTCCGTATTTCATGATGTGCTTTTTCCATGTGGTTTGTCTTTTTACATATTCCACAAGGAGAATATTTTAAATTAGTATCTATATGATAATTCTTGCTTCTAGAATTTGTTAAAATTAATGCACATTTTCTTAGTAACTATGGAAGAATTATCTAGAATTATTCAGCAAATTGAAATTGGCTATCAATACAGTGAACTTAGCCATTTAAGTTACTTAATAGTTATGGTCAAAGTCTTCTAGCTAGGATGCAATTGGTTGAAGGTTTGACTGAGCATTACTTCACAATGAAGATTTTAGAAGTAAAATTGTATGTTTCTACTTCATAGTCGGTTTGCAAAGCCTATATATAGGCATACATGTCTCATTTTGTAAAATTAAGAGAGCTAGCTAAAGATTGAAGCTAGCCATGCACTAATATTTTTCTAAAACTATCTCAAATCTAACAATTGGTATCAGAGCTAGGTTCGATTGTTATTGGGCATAGAGTTTTTGCACTATTCTGCAAATACTTTAACAACAATACCATCTCCAAATGGCCAACCTTAACATTATTTCTACTACTGTGTCAATTCTTGTTTTGCATGGCGAAAATTATGATTTATGGAGTATCAAAATAAGGGCATTCTTCTTGTCCCAAGATTTATGGGACATCGTCCAAGATGGGTTTGATAATCCAAAAGATACCACTCTAACCACAACTCAATAGAAGACGTTGAAAGAATTGAAGCAGAAAGATGTTAGAGCTCTCTTCACCATTTAGCAAGCATTGACTGAACAAATATTTTCAAGAATCATTGGAGCAACTACTGTAAAAGTAGCGTTGGATACTTTGCAGGAGGAGTTCCAAGGCAGTATAAAGGTACGCAGTGTTCGTATCCATACTGTAAGTAGAGATATAGAAAACATTAAAATGAAAGATTCTGAGATTATACAAGATTACTTTGCTAAGATAAAAGAAATAGTTCATCAAATAAAAGCCTACAGAGAAAATATTTCATATAAAAAAGTTGTAGAAAAAATATTGACAAGTCTTATAGAAAAAATCACTCAATTGTGGCTGCTATTGAAGAATCTAATAATTTAGAAACTCTATCAAAGTCACTCAGTTCATAGGCTCTCTAGAAGCACATGAGAAAAGATTAAGTAGGCATAATGAAGGCTCAGTAGAAAGCGCCTTTCAGTCTAAACTCAATATAAGGTCTTAGATATTCAATAATAATGGTGAAATAAAATTAATGCAAAAATTTTGGTGGAGGAGTATCCTAGAAGTAGGAATTATCAAAAAGATACTTGTTCAAATTATCCTCCTTGTGGTATATGCAAAAAGACAAACCAGACGGAGAAAGACCGTTGGCATAAAGGCATGTCTCAGTGCCGCAAGTGCAAGAGATTTAGAGGAAATGCGCATAGTGACGTGTCCTCAATGACTAATTCCCACATGGTTTTGTCAAGAGGACTTTGTTTATAAGCTATTATTAAGTTTTGATTATTGAATGGTAAGTTTTTGCTAAAGAAGATTTTACGGTATAGTTCTATGGCGGCAAACTCAATGGAGTCAGTCATATGATCCTGGTAGATCTGTCCAGTTCTATGATCCAGGAAGATCTGTCTCATGTCTGGTATTGCAAGAGGTTCCCCTCTTATGCCGGTGGGTATCTGCTCTATAATGTCTTGATGAGCTACCGTTTCTTGCTGCAGATACAACTGGATGATAAGATCAAAACTATTGATAGAGGTCTCGCAATTGTGGCATCAGCACCTGAGTGTCATACCTCCAAAGTATACGGTGGCTTTTAACATCGTTGACAAACTCGAATATTTGAAGAGGAGCAAGTCCGCCCAGACGAGGCAATAGATTTTACGGCATGTTTGGCATATCCTTCATTCTGCTTTGCCTCCTGTAATCCTCTTATGTGTTGGTATTCCCCTTATTAACATTTTTATCGCATCAGTCTAAACTGGGTTCGAAGGAAATTATGAGTTTGATTTGAATGTATATTTGTTCAGTTAGAGTTAAAATGCTGGATTTGATGCACTCCTATGACGTCAAGAGGAGTAGCATCTCACGAAATGGCTAGTAGTAGTCCACCGCTTTTGGGCACCGTAGTATCGGAGCTACCTCATGGTCATAGCAATCCTTTTTCATTGCAGAATCTGGAGCTGGATGATTGCGGACCAGTGCTGTTGTGGTTGATATTGATACTAGTGTTGTTGAGGTTCTTGTGAAGCAGCATGACTTGTTTGAAGCATTTGTCCAATCGTTAAGTGGGTTGCCGGCTAAAGCCTAAGAAGATCAGTCCTCTGTTCTCGTCTGTCATTTGTGCATGCCTCTTTTTTTTGTTTTGACCGAAGGAAAAAATCCTACCAATCATATCATTAATAAGCAAGCAGTATAAGATAGAGTACAATAATAGAAGAAAATAACAGGTGTGACCGCATCCCTTGCGATGGAACCACAAACAAGGATCGGTACATAGCCAGGCGTACCTGAATATCTGAGAGCGGTTAAAACAAGAACGGTTTTATCGTCAAAGAACTTCTATCGAAGATTACCTGCATAAAAGATTAGTACACCTTTACTAAAGCTAAGACACTAACTATACACAAGGGACAATAACCCTGTCCCAAGGTGAGCCCATGACAAGAAACCTAAAAAAGTTACAAAACCCAAAAGATGAAGGAACTACATAGCAAAGTCAACGATGCAAGCCCTGTGCCCAAACTGCACAGCTGTCAACCATGCACGGCAAGTGCCCCTCGAGCCCCACGCTCACGCGCCACCTTCCGCTGCACCACACTACCGGTCGCGAAGCCTGGTACCGGCGCCTTCGCCAGCCACCGGTTGCCAAGAACCACCACAGCCATTGCTAACCACCCTCGCCGCCACTTACCACCCCTCAAACCACAACCCCACCTACGGCCATCCACCCCCACAGACCACCAATTCAAACCAACGATTCCCCACGCTGGCGTCACACAAAGCTGCCTACCAATGCCATCCAACCCACAAGGAACCATAAAGGGGGGAGGGGGACGTACTAGGGAGGGGAAAGGGAAGAAAAGAAGGACCCCTAGCGCGAAGAAACCCTCTGTCGACCACCTTATCTACTACCACCACGACCCACGACACCCACAGCACCCCGTGCCCAACCCGCCGTGAACCACCACGAAATCCGACCCCAAACTAGGAGGCAAGCTCAGCCCATCCTAGACCGAAACCTAGATAGGAGACGAGGCAACCAAACCGCAACCACTACCTACCACCAGCAACCCCATCATCAGGCCGAACCACAGCCCCAGCCCATACCACCCAACCGCATACCGCAACCCCAGGCGCAACAAGCAACCACAACTCCCCAAGGCCGTGAAGAACACCAAAAGACTCGATTAAAGGGAAAACACAGACATCAAACTGCTAATTCATATGTACAGAGCCACCACTCGCCGGAGAACTGGCAGTGGTGGACGAATCTCCGGTCGGCGATGATGAGTCGAGTGAAGAGGGAGGAGAGAGTGTTTCAAAGAAAATGTTGAGTAAGTCAAGAAACAGCTTGTGCATGCCTTCTTGAGTGTACATAATGAACATTGGGTGCGCAAATGCATAACGTGTTTGATGCTGAGGACCTGTGATGAATTGGCTTCTTCAAGCATCTCAGCCAAAATATGATAAAAGTTCTATTTGCAAATTCTTCAGCGTGCTGCTTGAGCCGACTGCTCGCAGGAGTTTATGCTAGTCGTATATTCAAATTTGTGGCGATGAAGAAGCCAATAAAACAGCATGTGGCGTTGTCTGATGACCTTATACTCCTCTACTAACTCTGATTCTTTTAGGGTGGGAGCTCATCTATACGTTTTTCTTTTTCTTTGCTATTACACTTTATGGTTGCAAAAAGTTTCATTAGTGACATTATTTTATCCTCTAATGACACTTGAGAGTATGAATTTCGTCAAGAAGGCCCAAGTCCACCGCATGCTCTAATTTTCTAAAATCACTTCTGCATCGTATGATAGGTTGTATAGAACCAGTTTTCCTTTCCTTCATAATTACCGATTGTTACTCATTGGGCCGTTATCGGGCCTATATGGTTGGTGAGATCGGATGCGTCAAAGCAGGAAACTCATCTTCACTTCTTCCATTTACTCACTCATATTTTCAGCTTTGCCTTTCTTCGCGGGATCCACAAGAGAAACCCAATTTACATTTTTTGCATACCGTGTGGGGCGATTGGTGGTGGTGGATTGGGCAATGGGTGGGAAAGGTAATAGATTGTTTGCTGGTAATTGTGGATATTGGTGGTGGGTGCGATTTGTGGGTGATGGAGACTGGCTGCAACTGATGATGGTGTGTGCGATTGTTGATGGTACGTATAATAGGTGGTTGCAGTGGTGAGCGTACTGATGTGCTGCTGCTGGGTTGGTGGTTGCTACTAGTGGTAAAGGCAATAAGATAACCCATCCGACCTCTGATCTGGGTTTGGTCCAAATGCAGGATAGGACATATATCTTATGTTATCCTAGCTTATTAGGCCGTATCCTGTCTTATTCGACTTAATAATCGTGTGCGCCAAAAGCAGCCTCAGTTCACATTAAGCCCTAGAAGAACAAAAATACCTTCCCAAGATGACGAAGCTAATCCTCATCGACGGTATCAAAAAGGCAAAGATGCTACCACAGCATGTGAGGTCTTAGAGGGGGAATTTGACGGAACCCGTGTTCCGTAGAAATTTTCAAACTTGGAAGATAGATGCAACTTCTGATTTTCTTCAGAGACTCGATTCCGCATGGTCTTTCAGTGATATGGAAAGAGTTGTGTGGAAGGCGAGGGCAAAGGGCTGGTTTTCAGACTTTCAGCTGGATCTTCTTGCAACGTACTATCCTGTGTAGTTCTTGGGCAAGCTTTTTTGTTTGGAGAGGTGGCTATAGTCCCCATATAAATGAGGCAGGAGGCAATGGCTTGTTTGGTTGGAAATGGTGATTAGTGGGGCGTGATTCCTCTTGGCTTGCTGTTGGGGTAAGAAAACGTCGATGGACCAGAATAATTCTAAACATTCACATGAATATGTACAATTAGTCGACTGTGTCGAAACAATGAGGTGTATCTAACGATCGCTAAGACAGAAACAACACAAAATGTGCTTTTAACGATAAAAAAGTGCGGAAAAGTATGAAACTAAGCATTCCCCATAACATAGTCAAGAACCATATATACAAGAAAAGAGAGTAATAGGTAAAGAAACTAAAGTTGAATGCTCTACTCAATTCCATTGAATTTCTCCTGTAAGCGGTGGTAATAGGAACTCCATCACACAAGAACAACCTATTATTTATACACCACATCGTAATCCTGAAATGAGATACTAGATGGTCCTACCACCTTTTCTATCACAACAAAAAGGTATAGTGAAAGAAGTAAATTGAAATTTTTACGTCCTATATTCCACTGGGGGTAAGAACAATAGGGATGCAAAGACAAACCTACAAGCAAGTCAAACCTAAGAGGCAGCAATTGGAAAACCAGCAGAAGCTTCAACTAGTCATCATCCTCCGAATCTGTTATTGGAGACTTTAATATTAGCAACTGCTCAAAAGCATTAGTTATAACAAAGACCTCTCAATCAAAAAGAACACTACTTAATTAAGGTAAATATTGGTTGATGCTCTTGTTGCAACTATCAACTAAGTATTCGCCTCCTTTTCACTGGATTTTTCCCGGACTTTTATGAATTCCTAGTATGGATTTAATGCATGTAAATGTTAAATTCAACGATTAAATGACCACCATTTGGCATTCGCAAAAAATAGAAGGGAAAATAATGAAAATGGAAGTAATAAACACATGGTCATTATCAAGGTCCTTGGTTTCAAGAAGTAAATGGAATAACACAAGCAGCACCTTTCTATTTAATTCCATTATTGCAGTGACAACATACCAAGTAAGTGTGAACTGCAACATTTAACTAGGGCAACGGATTAACCCAAGTTCTCATAGGTAGGAGAAGTTATTGACAAGTGGAAGGCAAAAAGCGATAGTTAAACTTTCCTATGTTTGGATATATTCTTCTTTTTCCTCCATAAAGTGGGAAGAGAAGGGGAACCAGAGAGAGATGGGCTCTCTTGACTTCTTATCAGTGTAAAAATGTAGAACTGTTATCCACCAAATTCTCTTCCCTCCATAACCTACTCAAACAAAAACAATGAATAAAAGACAGCTATCTTCTACCAGGAATTAGTCTCCTCTTCTTCCCACAACTTTGCTTTCCTCATACGCTTTATTTTCAGTAGATTTGAAGTTTAGACTAAGTGTTTGGAAGAAGGGGCACAGGGATGAAACAATGGTTTTGCCTTATCTAGCACTTGCCTTATCTCTTTTTTATGGTCTTGGTTTGTCTTTTCCCTTTTAGGCGGAACAAATATATGACATGATCAAGCAATTTGAACCTAAAAAAAGCATCACTAGTTTTATTTTCCTAAGCAAACTGGATAAAATCTACTAACAAAAGAATATAGAATGCATTACCAGATCGTATATCTTCCCCAACTTTTCCTCTATTTTTCAGCTGCTTCATGATCATTGAGCATATTAGAATCCACCAGTATATATGGAACACGAGTAGTGTCAATAACATTGTATTGAAAACATAGTATAAGGACACGTGGTAAAGCTCAGACATCCTCAGAGACTCGATAAGATGGTAGCTGGTGGAAATGTTAAAGCATTAGTAAACAGGTAAGAGGAGGCAAATATAGTACTGAATCTAGATAAAAACATTTAGAGCACAAACCTTGAGGAATATATGACCCAAAATGGGAAGACTATCAGTCTCAGTATGAGCCATGAAATAGCAAACAATCCAAAGCATACACTTGCTCCAAGCTCCTTCTCAGAATATTTAAAAACTTTAGCTGCTTCAAGGAATACATCGCTTGCATCATGCAGCGCCAGAATCACTGAACCAACTCGAAAGAACCTGCGTGCAAAATGATCAGGTAAGTGCTTCTCACACACAAGTCTAAACATATATCACTTTTTTCACTTGCTCCACATAAGTCAAGGTGACTACAATTAGATATATTTGGAATGCGGAAATCTTCTCCAACAAGAATTATCTTAACATGGCATGATGGCAAGATACAACAGAATTTACAAAAGCTGTGAACCAGCTTCATAGGTAACATTGTTAACACCCAAGTCAAACTCCAATCTTTATTAGGCTCCTTTACTGCGTCGTGCTACCACTAGAGAGCGCGGCACAAGTAACAAATGTAGCTAATCATGCGCATCAATAGAGCGTTACTTACGAACTACAGGAAAGTATAAATCTCGTCTACTGTTCTTCATATTTCTGAAACAATTTGGTAAACACTCGGAGGATTGTAATTTGTAATCTATCGAGTCATCACTGAAAACATAAACTGATTATTCACATATCAACGATGTGAACACCTCATAAAGAGCTTACACAAAAAAAAAATGAACCTTCGAATGAAGATACATTTGCTAGCCTTTCTTAGAGTTGAATTCTGCAAGATTGAGCAATACCGTGACGCAATACAGCAGGATCCGCATCTAGAGTTACCAACATAGCATGCTTGAAAATATTTAACCGTGCAGACAGAAGAGTGTGAATATTATGGTCAGACACCAAATCTCATGTTGTATGGTAATATGTCTCGCTCTCATCTTTAAATTAAACATGGAGCATCTTTTTGACGACTCAGATTCACCGACTTTTACAAGTGCTTTGACAAGAATTTCAAATTTCTAAATGACATGAAACTCAATAATCTCTCTGCGTTTTAATGTTCCTTTCATCCGCACAGTTAAATAGTTTTAACTGGACCTAAACACGAAAGACTGGAGTAACTTCACCAGTGGACTTATGTTGGTAACTCAAAAGGATCTGGATCTGATACAGCAAGCAGGTGACAATTTGTAAATAGATGAAATGTAATGTACTACAATCCACTTAGGAGTGACCGCTGACAAGCACTGTACTGTAATCCTCATTGATTAAATTCAAGTTACATATCGTTCAAGTTTCCTGTTTTCTTAGAACATTTCTGTGTTAAAATTGTATCTATGTTTTCCTTAAGAGGAACAATTTGTATAACTGCGACACCAGCAGCTTTGATGTATGCATCGAGTAAGATAAGAACATCACAACTAACGGTAATCAAACTCCAACATATGGGAATCACCCTGTGAGGCATCAGCTACATTGACACCAGAAAACTATTCAGCAGGACCGAGTATGATTGATAGTCCTCTTTATACACGCGTATGCACACACCCCTGTACACATATAGATACACCTGTATGTATATTCCTCCCCCAGTGTGCGTGCATGTCTTGTGGTGGGGTGTATGTGGGTGGTGGTGTCTTCCATCTCACTGTAGTATCAAACTCAAGGTCGAAAAAGCAATAATAATTGAACTAAAATTTCGAGACTGTCCACCCCACAATAGAGAGTAAACCTTCCTAGAATGCCCAGCCAAACGCTTTAATGTTCTGAAAAAACAAAAATTCAAAATGTGCGAAAAAGTGCTAGTTCCTAAGAGCTTCAATCGTTAGTGCGCCATAGTTCTCTCATAAATTATACATGCATGCGAGGGTTGTCAGTACAGTAACAATAATCAAACGAAAGGAGGTTTTTATCTGTATTACGAATAGCGAGATGCTAAGTGTTCCTGATTCAAACAATTAAGCAAGAAACTAATCTTAATGAAATTCTCCAGGTACTTTGAATCCTGCCAAACCAGAATAGAAACCAGGGCAAGTTCTACAAGTTTTAAATAAGAAGGGCCGGATTACAGTCTCAAACATGTATGATGTACCAGAATTTTGTATCCATTTCTGTGGATTTCTCGGATACAAGTCAGGCTCAGTGCTGCACCGCAAGTAACAGAAACAGCAACAGATATTTGAAATAAGGGGTCATAGTTGCCAACTCTAAACTTTCCTAAAGGGCCGTCAACCTACTTCAAGCCTCCTCCTTTCTCCAGGCTTTGGAACTGGCCATGTACACAAAGGTTAATCCAATTGCATCAATGTCCAATTAATCGTTTCACTTGAAGCATACTTCACCTGACCGCATTGCTGTGGTAACCAAACTGCTTCACTTGCAAGTTGCAACACATAATTTTTACACATCCTATGTCATGTGTAGTCATAAGTACTAGCAAATCAACCAAAGATCTAACATGCAATTTCACATTTATACAAATCAAAATATATCTACCTGTCTTTAATACGTAAAATGAAGAACTGAAAAGCACAAAAAAAGGACAACCTATGTGTACGTCAAGTACATACGAGAAACTGGAAGGCTATATTACAATCTCGTGTCTTCCTCAAAGTTGTAGAGAATGTCCATATCCCAGTTACAATAGGTGCCAAATAAAAGCCATTTCAATTTTAAACTTATAAAGGCATTTATGCAATATGGTGTTGACTAATTTTGAAAGTTACAGCTAAACAAACACGTAACATGAAGCAGGGAGATACCTTGTGATGTATGAGTAACCAATCAGGATAACAGTGACTATATGATGAGACATCATTACGGAAAAATCTTTTCTTCGAGTTTCCCATGTAAGGAGCGCAGCAATACTATAGACGTAGAACCCGCATTGGCACATATAGATAAGTGCTATGGGGAGCCTGGAATGAGACAAAGGCAGCAGGTCAAATAACATCACAAACATTGTTGGAAGAAACGTTGAGCAAATTAAGAGACCATGGTAATAAGGAGATGAAAGCGCACATAATCATACCCATCTTACTCACCAAAACATTATAATAAGAGCTGGCACAATGTATGTCTGCATGTCAGGATCACAACAATATATCACAAGGAATAATTTTAACAAAAAGCTAAAGGCCAGTGATTATAAATTCCACATATTAAGGTGTGCTCTAATGTTTTTGAAAAAGAAACCACCACATCAAAAACAGCATACTTTATCGTTGTTCTCCAAATTCAAAATTTGGTGAATCTCGTAGAAAGACAATAAATATGTAGGCAAAATCCTAAAGAAGCTAAGTTGGAGCGACAGAGGATCTATCGATGGAGCAAAGCTTTCAACCTTAACGAAATAATGCCTGGATAGGAAATGGATTCCAGGCAACAGATTTGGGCAACATTTCGGAACCAACACCTTCACTGATTGTTACAACAGTAAATTTTGTTTCCTTTTATGCTTACAGTTTCCTTCCTGGTATATAAACACAAGAGTAGAGCCTCTAATACAGTATGATAACAACTATGGTGTGATAGACTTGAGTGCACTACTTCTCTGAAATGAATAATAAAAAATTCTTTCTCGCCAATAAAGCTTCCATGTCAACTATTGCCAAGTCAGCAGTTGATAGTATAAACAGAAATATGAGCTGCTGTATCCAATACTGGACAAAGTCCAAGTGTATCGAATTACTCACTTCAGCTCGTGATTTGGCCAGCCTTTGAAGTACCCTTTTATGTCTCTGAACCAGGGCTCGTGGTAGGTAGCTGTTAGAACGCAGAACTCAATAGTGGCATAGTATATTAGCTTCCACATAGACTCAGAGCACTTCCCAATTTTTGCTTTTGCGATAACATTGATCTTCAGAGGAACACCTCCACTGCTTAACAACCATACGGCCAGCCTCTGAAAACATTGTGAAGAACCAAGAGGAAGACAAATATTTGAGCATATGAGAAAAATGAAGTGCCAGGAACTAAGGATTATAAAACAGTACTATTATTGTCTAGACAATATAGACAAAATATGTGTCCTTTAAGACATTGGTCTCAAAAAGATGTATGCACCAGTAGATCCATTGAGTGTGCCCGGTGCTAAGCATAATGTTTAAGGAAACATGCTCTCTAATATGACTTGTAGTTCAAGATAGTCTTGAGAAATAGTCTCTAGTTGTACCGGATGTTAAAGGCAACGTAGAGTTTCTAACAGCACTTGGAACAATTATAATTATTGATTGTTGTACGACAATTTTGCCAACCCAAAGTTCCACCTTGACAATTTACAAGGTTTTTCTTCTTCTTCCAGTAAATAAACAAAGTTCATTATAATCTATTGACAAGACCAGAATGATGCAACCTAAACCAAACAATGTACTTTAAGCCAAGTTTTGGCTACTGTGATAGGTCTACATTTTGGATCTTCCAGTACCAATACGCCAATGTACAATAAACACTAATGTCGCTTATATATCATGACGTATTGTAGAGCTCTAATGACCTTTTGATTGATAAACGCCACAAACCAGATTACTTATTCATTAAGTGTCACTCCCTGAGATTGACAAACGTCGGCACCTCAGCCAGATACTTTGTTCCTGAAACTTCCACTGCCAATGCCAGCCAGCTTCTCGTAAATTTACTTAAATGCTGACAGAGAAAAAGAGAGGATTAAGTATAAAAGGGATACGTGACTTTGTACGCCTGAGCCCTTAGTGACCTAGAGTGGTAGATTTACACGACAGTTTCAAAATTTGGAACCAGAACTATTTCAGGACCGTTTCCAAAATGGTACCACGATTCCAGTTCTTCATTGCAAAGAAAATACAGTGAAGTTAGACACCAATACCATTCAAACGCATGTGAACCAAATAAATAGAGAGAGCACACTGTTTATGTAGGCACAAGCAAGTACTCAAACTAGACCGTTCAACTTGTAACATCTATGTCCAGCAGCCGAAAAACAGCATGAAGAAAATATTAAATATCTATTTCAAGTAAAATTCAATTTCCACCATAATTCCAGTGCTCCAATATTCAGTCTGAGCACATTTGCGGTACACCATCAATATTTCCATAGGCACAAGTAGGTATTCAAATTCGACCATTCAGCTTGTAACATTAACATCCAGCAACCCAAAAAACCGCAAGAAGGAAATAGTAAATATTAGTTTCTGAGTAAAAGTCAAGTTCCACCATAATTCTAGTGCTCTAACATTCAGTTAGAGCACATTTGCTGTAAAATTTTCATTAAGGCGCTTCTCTTTCCTCCTTTCTACCAACTTCTTGCAAAAAAGGCCAATAAATCGATATGCAGACACGGTAAGACTTTAAGCAAAGCCTCTATTGCTACTCACAGTAACAGAGACGGATTAATGGCTATAATGTATGTCGAAATAACTGAATGAAATGTAACTGTAACATTATGTACACGTACAGGAAGTGCAAGAAGCTTACACGAAAAATGAATCTGTCAAGGAAGAACCTGGCGGCAACGAAGCCGAAGGCGAACAAGACCGCGACGAAGAAATGCGAAGGGCTGGGAGCGCCATCGACGCTCCAGATCGAGTCCATGAGAGCGCTCGGAGCTCGCGCTTAAATCGACGCATCAATCAAATCAATCCGTGGTACAATCATCGAACCCAAACATAAAGCCCAATTCGGTGCCCTAACTTGAGTACGACGCAGGGGATGCTTATTCGTAAAGAACGCAGAGAGAGGATGGGAGGGGGGGCGGGGGGAGGGGGTTTACAGCGTGGCAGTGGGAGGAAATGGTAGATAGAGAAACTTTGGGAGTAGAGAGAGAAAGTGGAAGGAGATCCTGTGTATGGCGGGTTATGAGCACCGGGCATGATTGCACCCGAAAGCCCGGAAACATATGGGTCCACCGCGACTTCAAGCATGTATTACAGTTATTGGTTAGTATTGGCATGCGTAACTAACTACGAGGAGGATAAGAATAATATTAACGGTTATAAATAGGAGATATAACGTAATTTAATTAATCATTTTAAGTAAATATAATAATCTTTATCTTAAATTATTTAATCTGGTCTTATATGTTTATTACGATATTAATCACATGTGAAGAGTTTTTTATTCTACCATGTGAAGAGAGGTTTGAAAAAAAAATACACAAATTTTCTTTCAAAAAACCGAAAGAGTATTACAATAATTGAGCTTAAAAACAAACCATGTCTCAAAAATAAAAGCCTCTGTCACGATAAGCTAGCACTTCCATTAGTGATAAAGGCAAGTCTCTAAAATCCTCCATGAGCCAACAAGTTCTGAATCTATAGATGTAAGTCCAATCTTTTTGGCAATCATCCGCCACTCCACTTTCAATAATATACTTAGAGTTTGTAGGCTCGTACTTTTGTCCGAACTTGAAGATACGATTAATGCGTTCTTTTCAAATACAGCTTAACACGAGTGTTTTAGCACGAATGAGAAAAATAACTTTTTGGGCAGTCTTTTATAGCAAAATCTAACTCATCAATCCGGCCTAGTGAATGCATGTAGCTTGTTGCGATGTTGGACGTCAGCCCACAGCCGGAAGGGCAATAAAAAGCAAGTGATAATTCGTCTCACGCTCAGTTGCAACACAAAATGGGTGTATCGTCAGGGAGTGTTGTAAGATAAATGGCTCGTTTGGGTATTGCATCAGAAGTCCACACCAATTTTTCCCAAGCCTGTCTAGGGGCTCTGATAAGATCCCACCCAAGCATATTGGCCATTGGGCCTTGGCCTTGGACTCAAAATGTAGTTATCTTTTTTTTTTTTTAATAGTTGGTTGCACCAGAGTAGCTAGTGTAGTAATTAGCACAATATACATCTATAAGATTTTGAGGCACTTGAGGTGGCTAATTCTAGTCAGAGCCCTCAATAATGGAAATGAGCGGAGCCTTGGAATGGCTGACAACATCATAGCTGATGCAAGAACCAAATCCTACTTTTAGTGGCCTAATGGGGTGCCAATTATTGCCCTATAAGAAAACTGGGCTTCCCGGTGCCCACTTTGCATTTTTTTTTTGTTTGAAAAGGAGTAAGAACCTGCTATTAACAATGAAGATAGCACTAGGATGGCATTCTCATCCGATACGTTTGCAGTACAACTAAATACGATGATTGCTTTTCTTTACAGTAATACTTTGCATTTAATCACAAGTCTAGAAAGATCTCGGACTCTTAAGGCTGTTCCTCCAGCTTTAGGAACTTTTGGTTGTTGCCTTTGTCTTTGGTTCTCGACTTTCTATTGTTTAGGATTCTTTTCATTTCGTTAGGTCTTACTCATCCGTTATATCACGTCTCCGTCATTCTTACACTAAACACTATCTCAGCTTCTTCAAAACTGTTACTTGAGTTTTGAGCAGCTTATATGCGTTACCAAACAAGGCTTGCTTGGGTTGGGTTTGGGGTTCAGCTTATTGCTTACTCCATAAAACAGATACACTAAACAAGGGCTAATTAAGGCTCAAGCGGTCGAGAATGTGTTTACTCACTACTATAAACTCGCTATCATGAATAACACCTATATAGAAAAGAAGCTCTCTCTGAGAGAGCGAAAATAGCGATCACATATCGCTTCTGTTACAACTCGATCTTCTCCGTCTCCATCATCACCACCGGTTTACCGGCGAGTGGTGATGAGGTATTCTAGTTGATGTTTTGTTTAGGTTTATGGGGGATCTTAATGGTGAAGGTGAGCTGGACGGTGTTGTTGCCGGATTGCATTCGATCCGAATGTTCTCCTCGTTTTCTCCGGTGCCGACTGTGGGTTGGGGTTTGCTGTGGAAGTACTCTGCTGGACTCCTTGGGGGGCTCTTCGATTGGTTCGTGGTGAGATGAGGGGGCAGGTTTTGTCGCTTGTGGGTTCGTCTGTTGGGTGTTGTGCAGCCATGGTTGGAGATGGTGTGGTGAGCTTAAGTCAAGGTTCTTTCATCTAGGGCTTATTTTCCCCCTCCCCCCTAGATGCTCCCCCTTCCCCCTTGATCTAGAGAGGTTGGTGGTCGAGTTTCTTGGTGGTTGTTGGTTGCGTTGTTGACGGGTCTCGGTGGGGCTTAGGTGGGAACCAAAGGTCTAGTATTGAGTGGCCTCTTCGTCGATGCGGGCGAAATTGGAGGAGGTCTTCTTCCGACTGCAATTGATGGCGAAGGGCTAGGCTGTTGCCTGTGAGATTTTCCAATTGTAGTTGATGATGGGGTTTTTTTATGTTGGGTATTGGGGTTGATCGGGGGTTTTGAAGAGCTTATTCCGGCGTTCATTTTTGGGGATTCGGTTGAATTTGAGGGGCTTTAGGCTTATTAGTATTATCTTCTTGTTTGTTATTTTTAGCCGGTTAGTTTGCGTATTTTGCTCGTTTTCTTTTGTTGCTTAGCTGGACGGGGATGTCATCCAGTTATTGTCTTTTACTTTCTGGCTACTTTGTATATTCGGTCTCAAAAACAAATCTGGACATATATTTTTAACTTCTATCCAAAAAACTCACTATCATGACAAGTTCCCACCGCGTGCTAACGCAAGGTGCTTTTGCTCGTCCCCATGTAATGCCAACTCAAAACATGGAGAATGTTATGCGCTCATAATAGAATAACAAGTGGCGGCCACTCCATTCCATTCTTGTCGAATAATAAAAAAGTAGAAAACAACAATGTAAAGGCCACACAAAAAAATAAAATAAAATATTAAAATAAAAAAGAGTAACCGTTACACTTAATTGAGTGTAAAAGTTATAGAAGAATATCTAAACAAGCTCTCTTTAACACCATTGACAAACTAGACTCGAACCTAGTTCTTGAAGGTCCACGATCCAGTCTTTCAATGGCAAAATCTGCTCTTTAGTGGAACGTTCCACTGATCCAGTCTTTCACCAATTAATTCTTCCTAGCTAGTTCTTGAAGGTCCACGATCTTTCCTGATTATTATAAACAAAGCTATTTTCTGACTTTTGATCCCTCTATCTCAGCCCATCGTCACTATTCTTGCCTTTTGGAGTACAAATCTAGTTGTTGATGTGCTCGTGAAGTGAAATTAGTTGTAGCTTATAATGCGGATAGTCTACATCATTTTCTAAGTACCAAGTTGATCGTCACATTAAGTTGGGAAGGTAAGGTATAAGAAGAAAATGTATTTTGTTACTTTGGGAAATTTCTAATACTATTAAGCATGATAACATTGTTGGGCCATTCTCTAACAACTTAAACTTTTAGAGCAGATGGTAATTTAACATGGTTTAAGAGCTCTGATCTGACAAAATTTTGGGTTCAATTCTTCCCGCTTGCGTATCATTTAGTCCCCAAATAATACAACATGCATTTTGATTATTTGTGCAGTTGGTGGTGGTGCATTTTGATTTGTCTCTTGGTGGTTGGGCCCATTCCCTAACTACTTAGGCTTTTAGGTATTCTCTAACAGGTTACAGAGGGCAATGAGAGGATGTGGTATTCTTAGGTAATCGTCCTAAAAGTTGATCATATATTCCTTTTAGACTGTCCCATTTATACATGATTTTTTTAATGTTTATCATTTTTGTACTTGTTTATTCTATTTTTCTCATCACATTTACTCATCCGTTGACCTATTTTCTCACCCTAACTCACTTTCTCTCTCCCCCTCCTTTTGGAATAGAATGCAAAACTATATGATTCATATCCTAGATAAGCGTACACATCAAATCTGACAAAAAAATTTCGGATGAAGGAGTAGTATTTTTGTTACACAAAAGTAATTTGTGTATTTAATTTTGCCGCATTCGGGCCACACCCGTATCCTAAGTTTTGAAAGAAAAGGCGTAACCACGTATTCGCACCCGCATCCACACCAAAACCTGTGCTTCTTAGGTTGTCACCGTATTACACAATCTGATCCTGAAGTTAACTGAGATGGGTGGTGTATAGGACTCTGTTTTACAAGGATCTTGAACTTCTAGGACCTTAGGGGAGAAATTCTGTCAGATTTTTGCGTTTTTTTGGTCAAAATCAAACCCTGCTCGTCTCCTTTCCTAGTTGAGAAAGGTAATTCCCCAAACAGTTGTTGTCCAATGAATGAATGCCAGTTAAAACATGGGCAGTCATCTGTTCAACAGTTTGGCCATTTAACCAGTAAGGTTGCTTTCACTTTTAGCCGTGAGGTAGTTCCAAACTGATACCTATCTAACCGAGACTACTGACCGTCTGGGTGGTACTTAAAATGTCTTAAATGTTCCAAATCCTATCTTAGGAGATAATCTGGAAGACAATTTATGATATCGCACATACGATGTGGGATAATTTAAGATTAACCTTATATAACCTTACCTATAGTTTTAAAAGATTGACCTTATATAACTTTACCTATAGTTTTAGAAGTACATATTTAGACTAGTTCTTTTGAAGAAGACATTGTCCTATGAAAGGGGTGGGGACCGAATCACTGCACAATTCACGTGCCCTTTGCTCTTTGACTAAGTTTGTGATATAAGACGTCCTGCTTAATGCCAAAATTGTTATCCATGTTGAGATACACTACACGTAATTTCTGTTTTTGGTGACATCACTTCCCAATATCACTTTTCAATGACCTCGGGGGGTCCATTTTATGTCTCTGTATGCATACCGACCTCTCGAGCTAGTAGGTAGATGGCGGAGGTAACCATCTCTGGACTTTGAAGGATTCCATCGTTGAGGGACAAGTTGGTTGGAATTATCTAGAAAAATGGCATCAGCGAGAGGGCAGCATCTTTTTTCAGTGTCTTGTAGGACCCTGTACAGTGCCGGTCGCATGGGGCTGGCAAAATCATCATCAGAGTCGCACCGTGCGTAATGACCTTTTCGCCAGACCTTGTTTCAGAAGAGTAGAACGGAAGGATTTAAGGGGAGAGCTTGGCGTGGCAAACTGCCGACATATGAGGGCACTGCTGAAGGCAGAAAAACTGTAGGTTTTTGGGGCAAAAAATCCATAAGAGGTGTTCTTTGTAACGGTATCCGCCTGATATAAATATTTGTGGACTAGGGTAGGGAGTGCTTGCCTCCAGCCAATGGCATTTCCCTTTCGACCTATGGTATCGTATAATAGCCATGTGGCTAGCTCTTAAGAAGTGGCTGTGGTTCTAACCTGCATATGAAGTGAATATACCAAATTGAACGATGAATGGACATTTCATCTGTTGGCCTCAGATAATTAACATCTCCTGCTAATTGTATGATGAACGAATGCCTAGTGATCCGATCGTTCAATAATGTTGGAGAGAGGCCTTCGGTCAGCTAAATAATGCTAATACTTGATAAACAGAGGTAGCCAAAAGCTTGGTGTTACATGGGCATTAATTATCTCGTCTACAACTTGTGAACATAGCGCTCTTTGAGATAGAATACCCAAGGGGAGAAAGCTAGACCGAGACCCCAAAAAAACTCAGGGGTGTTGTGTTCTCCGATTTGTCAACTGAGCTGTGTAATGGCCTCCTTTGCTACAGGAACACTTGGCTTTGTAATCTTTCCGAAACCTTGCAGGGAGTCCATGCTGAGGGATTGGGAATGGACTGTACTGAATCACATTTTTGGAACCCACCAACTGCCACCTGCAACCCAAAAATCGCCAAAACAAGCATTATAGCATTGTTAAATACTTGGACTTCTCCCATTTTTGTCAAGCACCGAAATGACATCGACCCCATTATCATCCACTGCGCTATCAGTATCTTGTTCATCAACTAATTATAAGTCATCAACTTGGTTATCTTGGCGTTGCTCTTCAACGATTAGAGTGCGATTGTTTAAATGGAAATTAAAGCCTTTTGCATTTTTTTTTAGTTTTTTGTTTGCCTTTGCCACCAAAAAAAAAAAAAAAGACCGGAATTGAGAATGTCTCGTACCTAAATTTGGTAACCAGGTGGTGGATCAAAATAAGCATCTCCAGTTTGGCAAGCTCATTTCCGGGACAAGCATGCGCTCCATTGCCAAATGGCGTGTATGTACCGGGTTTTGGAGCAACCTGCAGACACCCAATATTCACTTTTCTTTCACTCTTCTAGGGAATGAAATATTTGTTGGGCTGGAATGAAATTTAAATTTATTGACATACCTCAAATCTAGATGGATTAAAAGTTTCAGGATCAGTGAAGAATTTGGGGTTGTGGTGAATGTTCCTAAACAGTGGCATGACCTTCCACCCTTTTGGAATAAGGTATCCTATTGTGTATATGAAATAAAGAACATCAATGGCATTAGAGAACATAGGTGAAACTGGAATGAAAAGTAGCAGTAGTAAGCGGTGATGTTGTTCAATCTACTAGTACTCCTTACCATTATACTCTAGATCAACAACTGCTTCCCTAAATGTGAAAGAAATGATGCTCGACATCCTCAAGCTCTCTGATATGACCTGAAATATACGGAAATACAAATGGTTAGGCTATATATATCTATATCTACACACATACATATGTTTGTGTTGTGTGTATCTACGAATGTATATTTTGTGAATTCGCTTAGGACTCACACAGGGCAGGAAAAAGCAGTTCATACCCTGTATGTTTGTGGCATATTTCTGATCTGAGCCCATTCCAGAGGTCTCTTTCCTCCGTCGGTCAAGTCAAAAATTGCCTTTTGCTCCTCCTGCACCAAATGAAATCCATGCGCTTATGAGTATATGACATTTAACATATTCGTTGATGTTGCAACATGTACTGCGCACGAATTATTATTTGCACATGGTAGTTCTGATATGCCGCACTCTCTTTCTCTCTCTCTCTCTCTCTCTCTCTCCGTGTGTGTGTCTCATTTCCTTGAGTTTTTCTTCTGCAAAGGGGAGGGGATGGATCTCGTACAAAGAAACACAGTACGGAACCAGAAACGGAATAGTTTTTAGAATCTCAGAAAAATGGTTACCTTAACAGCTTCTAAAAGTTTCTGGTCATCATGGAGGTATTTTATAATCCATGTTAGGGCACTAGCGGTTGTGTCTTGAGCAGCAAACAATATTCCAATGATGTTGTCAGCAATTTGAATCTCAGTTAATGTCTGCCCCTTCTCATCTTTGAAGTTCAGTAGATGAGCCAAAAGATCGTTCTCCAGCAGTTTCTTTTCCTTCCTCTCAGATATTATCTCATTAAGGATTTGATCAAGCCTTTTCCTCGCCTTCTCGAATACATTTAAGCAGTAGGATGAACAGAACAGTCAGTTTAAGACCTGAACAGAAGGTTACCGGTGGAGATAATGGCTGTAAAATGTTACTTACCACCATAGCTTTTTGATATGCAGTTCCCGGTATGTTTGTGGGGAAAGAGTTGTAACCCTTCTCTACTATGCAGTAATTCTCCTTCA
Organism: Escallonia herrerae; assembly: GCA_033070095.1. NCBI lineage: Eukaryota > Viridiplantae > Streptophyta > Magnoliopsida > Escalloniales > Escalloniaceae > Escallonia > Escallonia herrerae. The sequence continues at coordinate 168,236 of JAVXUP010001169.1, read as the reverse complement.
GCTCTTCCCTATATCTTATGTTCAACTGACCAAAAATCGAGAGGATGCCAACCTCGAAAGCAAACTGCAAAGAACAAATCCACATGTTTCAGACTCAGAAAAGCATGTCTGGGAGCACCTGATAATAAAATAAAAACAAGTCCTAAGAGACCCCATGCCATGTACTTTATAGCCAATAAGAAAATAAGCCTTTAAAGAAACACGAGTTCTTCTTATATGGAAGACAATCAGTGTCGACCCCATATACCTTCTTCGTTTGACAAAAGGTCTTTGTGACTTGTTGGTTAGCCAGTGACTCCAAGGCAGAGATGGCTATGGCTTCGATATCAGGAACTAATTTCCGAATGGTTTCGGGAGATAACGAGTTCTGAACCAGCTTCCTCAGGCGAGCATGATAGTCTCCTTGATGAAAAAACAGCGCCGAGGGGCCAATCATCTTCTCTTTACTTTTCGGGTACGTAGGTTTGAACAAGTGAGAGTGAGTCACCAGCACAAACCGAACTGCCTCAGGGCTTGCCAGCATAACACAAGGGCAGCCCAGTAAGTTGGTCTTGAATATGTCTCCATACCTGGACACAAACAGTAGCACCATTAGCTCATGCTTCCTATTCAGATGAAGGGAAGCGAGTCGTAAGTCTTTGAAAGTGGTTAGCACCTCTGTTGCTTTGCTGCAAAGAAGACATTGGGGTCTTGAGAGTACATTTGGAGAGTCTCTCCTATGTAAGGCCAACCCATTGTACCTGGAGGAAGCTTAGCTCTTTGTTTGTGCTTCATTTTCTCATCCTTCCATAACCAATATGAGAGAAGAGTACAGAGGAACATGTTTATGTACACTAAAGTAGGCAAAACCTCCATAGACGTGCAACTCTCTCTCTCCCCCTCTCTCTCACAAGTATAAGCCTCAGCTATTGAAGTGACGCAGTTGTTTTGTGCTACAGTTGTTTCTGGTTAAGGGAGGTGATACAAGGAAGGATGCTGCAAACAAGGATCTAGTCAATGAGAGGAAATGAAGTGGGCTGGTCGTCTTTATATAGTGAGGAGGGAGGTGGATAGAGACAATAGGGAAGAGGAGTTAACCAAAATATTTGGTAGGATTTGTTCTAATGTATCCAACTGAGATTCATACATATCCAAATGGGAATTTGACATGATCATGAGGTATAAAAACGTAAGACTCATGTTGCTCAGCTCCCCGCACCAAAGTTGCAAAACCTTATATTGTAATCAGTCTTTCCAAGTCAACTTAGTTTGACAATAATGCGTATTCTACTTGCTTACTAGTTACTATATATGGATAAATGCACATGTTAATGATGGATTCAGACTCCTAGCCTAAAGAAAGTGTGTTCAAACCTAATCTGTTTGTTATACTGAATGTGTCTATGCTTTAACATAACTAACTACGCTTTGAAAAGGTCACCTTACAGCTTTTGTGGTGATTTGTTATAAAAAAAACTTAAAGCTAGATTTGAAAACACTTATCTTTCTCTTTTTTTTTGCGGAGACTCAAAATAAGACATTACAATTCGGTAGAACATATGCACGGAATATATAGTTCGGTGTGGCTGGTTATCGTTTGTCCTTTTTCTCTTTTGGTCATGTTACTACAACTTTTTGCTTTCTTATGTTTGATTTTCATTAAGGTTTTCTTGAACAACATAAATTTGTACAATATTAGTTTTGTCTTAATAGGACAGCATAAGTATGTACTGTCGTTGCATTTCTAGTGTTTCACGCGCGAAAACAAATATATGAATGTTGTGTGTCTCACCGATTTGGATCCTCCGCATGATGACTTAACTCCAAGTCTCCAACGGGGAATTAGTTGTTAAAAGGTAAATTGTCGTATTATTGTGTCACTCTAAAATAATTTGTTGCTTTTTTTTTATGACAGCCGAAAATGAGTCTTTTATGCATTTGATTGAACTTCCAACCGCTAGGGATCCTAATTCATGGGTCACACGGCCAATGTATCATTTTCTCGTAAGAGATATACTAGCTATTGTCGCATCCTTGACTAGCGGCAATATTTTTCCTAAAAGGAGAAATCTTGCCACTTGTTCCATCCCACAAAATATACATCAATCGCCACTAATCCATCATCAAATGGTGTAAGATGCAATGCAACCTCCAGAACATAGAGAAAGTCTAGTCCACATCCACTTTATCATCGAAAAGTTAAAATGCAAATATCAATGAACCTTACAAATATCTCTAAAGGTCCATATGTTATATTGCATGCAAATGAAACTTTTTTTTTGGACTGAAACAAAAATATTCATATGCAGTAGAACCGAAACAAGACGCTGAAAATGCGAAAACAAACAAAAAGTGGCGGTACATAGAGCCAAGTGTTGTGTTGCTCCACACATCTCGTAAGGAATTTGCTAATTTACATGGGAACCATGATCTTCTCATTATCACCAAAGTGTCTATATATACAAGAGTTTTCCTACCTAAACTGACTCCTAAAAATAATCAATCTCTTAAGAATAAGGCTATGAATCGGGTTATCAATCACCTATGAATAAGACTATGAATCGGGTAATCAATCACACGATCTCAGCCATATAGCCATATATACAAACGATTACATATCTATATTTGCATCCAATACCCCCTTCAAGTTGGAGCATGAAGATTACGAATGCCCAACTTGCGAGTAAAATGGTCATACTGTGACTCGCCCAACGCTTTGGTGAATATATCAGCAAGTTGAGCGTGAGAAGGAACAAACTGAGGATGAATGTTGTCCTTAATTATTTCGTCACGAACAACATGACAGTCCACCTCAATATGTTTTGTTCGTTCGTGAAAGACTGGATTCTTGGCGATATGCAATGGCTATCACAAGAAAGATGCATTGCAAAATTATGTGAAACACCAAGACTCCGCAGAATACCTTTCAACCAAAGAAGTTCACTCGTAGTCGTTGCCATGGATCTATACTCTGCTTCTGCGGATGACCGAGAGACTGTATGTTGTTTCTTAGTTTTCCATGATATGGGTGAAGTGCCCAAAAAAATAATCCATCTCGTGAGTGATCATCTAGTCAAAGGACACCCTGCCCAATCCGCATCACACCAACCATATCCGCATCACACCAACCATATAATCGTAGATTGCATTCATTACTCAACAAAATACCTTGACCTGGATTTCCTTTCAAATAACGCACCACTCGAAGAGCAGCCTCCCAGTGTTCCTCTTTCTGTTGTTGCATGAATTGAGAAAGGACATGAATACAATAGGATAATTCAGGCCTCGTAAAGCATAGATAAATCAGAGGTCCCACCAACCTACGACAGCATTCTGGGTCATCAATCAAGCGTCTAGTAGCTAGGGCCAACCGGTGATTTTGCTCTAAAGGGACACTTGCTAGTTTGGTGCCTAACAAGCCGACCTCAGAAATAATATCGAGAGCATATTTCCTCTGGCACAAGAAAATTCCGTCAGGACCTCTCGCAACTTCAACTCCTAAAAAATATTTCAACGCTCCCAAATCTTTCAGATGGAAACATTCAGTGAGATAGGTCTTGAACCTTTGGATAGCTGCATGATTATTTCCAGAGATGATTAAATCATCTACATAGACGAGGACATATACTTGAACAACACCTCTTTGCAATACAAAAAGTGAATAATCAGAATATGATTGCTGAAAATCATATTCTTTCAAGGCAGCTGACAACTTTGCAAACCAACATCGTGGTGCTTGCTTTAGTCCATAGAAAGATTTTCGTAGTCGACATACCTTTCCGGGAATTGTGACTCGAAAATCAGGAGGAAGTTTCATGTATACCTCTTCTTGGAGATCCCCATGCAAGAAAGCATTATGAACATCTATCTGATGTAACTCCCATTTCTTGGCGGCTGCAACGGCCAAGAATGCCTGTACGATGACCATCTTTGCAACTGGAGCAAAAGTGTCAGTATAGTCGATCCCTTCGATTTGATGATTGCCAAAAATCACTAAACATGCCTTGTTGCGTTCCACGGTGCCATCAGAATTATACTTGATCTTATAAACCCACTTGCAACCGAGTGCTTTCTTACCGGGAGGTAAATCCTCTATCTCCCAGGTTTCATTATTCTCCAATGCCTGTATTTCACGCTGCATTGCCTCCCGCCATCGTTCATCTTTCATAGCTTCAGAGAAAGTCGTTGGCTCATGGCCTACACTGATTACTGCAAGAAAAGTTCTATGTCACAAAGAGAATTTGTCACAATTCACATAGTGTGCTATAGGATAAGGCGTACCTGAGAGATGCTGTGGCTTGGGTGAATGAACAGGTGGACTTAATTTCTGGATCATATTAGTAACATAATCATGCAATCAAACCGAGGCTTGCTTTCGACGATGCCCACGACCGAACTGCTCCTCCATATTCCCTTCATCATCAGCTCAAACTTCCTGGGCAATGAGGTCAGCTACATTCTGCTCAGCACTACTGACAGGTTGCTCCTGAACATTCTATACATCTTCACTACCCCGCTGATGATGCTCATGTCCTCTATGGGCATCCCCAGTACCCCCCCTGTCAACCAAGTCTCCATTAATCCAAAATTCCTCATCAACAACATAGTCAAGAAGTGACTATCCCATAATGTCATTGGTGGTACCATTCTCTAAAATTGCATAAGGAAATTCGGTCTCATAGAAATCAACATCACGTGACACAAAAAATTCTCTAGTCTCCAAATTATACAATCTCCATCCTTTCTTCCCACAGGGGTATCCAACAAAAATGCACCGACGACTTCGACTGGCAAACTTATCCCGCGCCTTTCCTTGAATATATGCAAAACAGAGGGACCCTACCACGCGGAGATGCTCATACTCTGGTGCTTGACCATATGTAATTTCAAATGGAGTTTTGCCATTTAAAATCAAGACGGAGTTCGATTAATCAAGTACCCTGCCATTAAAACACACTCTCTCCAAAAACTAATTGGAAGATGACCTTGAAAACGTAAGGCTCGAGCAACATTCAAAATGTGACGGTGTTTTCTTTCAACTTGACCATTCTATTGAGGTGTTTCTGTGCATGAGGTTTGAAAAACAATTCCATGTTCTAGGAAATAATTTTTCATACAAGTGAATTCTGTCCCATTGTCACTCCTTACAATTTCAACCTTTTTATTGAATTGTCTAACAATCATGGCAAAAAAAAATTTCAAGGTTTGAGACACCTCTGTCTTATCAATAAGTAAGAATATCCAGACACCCCGAGAATAATCATCAACAATTGTCAAAAAGTATGAAGCTCCATAAGATGAGGGTGTTCTATAAGGACCCCACAAGTCGCAATGAATTAACTCAAAAATATCTGAAGCTCTATGATCACTTAAAGAGAATGTGTCTCTGGTTTGTTTTGCTCTTTGACATACATCACAACTTTTATTCAAAATACCACTACTCTTCTTAAGATAGACTAAAGGAACTAACTTGGTCACTTGCAGAGAAGGATGTCCCAAACGCTTGTGCCAAAGATCGAGGGAGCATGCACAGTTCACTTTCATTGCCTTTATGCTTGGTATCGCCCGGAAATAATAAATTCCATCTCGTAGTTCACCCGCACCAATAAGCATCCTCGAAGTGCGGCCATGTATAACACACAAACTGTTAGTGAATTGCACAAAACAATCTAAATGATCTATCAATTGCGACACAGAAATTAGGTTGCAAGTTAAGCCGGGCACATAAAGCACATCTTTAAGAATCAAATCTCCGCCAAGGACGACTGAACCCTCTTTAATAGCTATTGCATTATTTCCATCTGGCAAAGCAACAGTACAACTTGAGATTTCCAACACATCACGTAAGTTCTTTGCGTTGCTCATCATGTGATTTGACGCCCTTGTGTCGATGATCCAAAGATTGTGCTTACCAATCATCTTCTCACTCGCATTTGGTTTTTGACTCTTCAGCATCGCAAGAAGAGTCTGCCACTGCTTTGTACTTAGTCCAGGTGTCCCCGAGCTCTCTGTATCAACTGCGTTGGCTACTGAGACGAAAGGTCTTTCTCCTGATATCTGAACAGCATTTGCACGCGATGTTCCACCTTGTCCACGACTTCCACTATGTCCCATCTTTTGCTGTTGTTGTCATCTACCACGGCCACCTGCTTTCCCATCACCACGAGGACGATCGCCCCACCATTCAGGGTAGCCAACGAGTAGGAAACAATTCTCTGACTCATGGCTAGAGCGTTTGCAATTGGAGCACACCACGTTCTTGTACTTCCATTCACCTCTAGTTCGGTAGGCTGCAGTGTTTTGGACTGCAAAGGCCATATCTTCGCCTCGCTCTTTTTTTTTGGCGAGCAATTGTTTTCACTCTTTCTTCTTGTATCACAGTCGAATAGACTCTATTAAGATTTGGCAGTGGATCCTGGGCAAGGAGATTGGATCGCACCGTGCCGTAAATAGAAAAATCAAAACCCATGAGGAATTGATGCACTTTCTCCTCTTCCCGTTTCTTCTCCAAGACAGACCCGAGATCACAAGTGCACTTTCGGCACTTGCATGTCGGCATCTATTCAAAATTTGCAAGTTCATCTCATATCATCTCCTGTTTGCCATAGTAATTAACAATGGTCAAACCCTTCTGTTTGCAATCAGCGAGTTCCGTCCAGTTGTTGAATTCTCGGTCCATTTACGACCGAAAATTGCTCCTTAACATCTGTCCACAAGTCAATGGCTACCTCCACATGAGATATAGTTGATCTAAGGGTAGGTTCAATGGTGTTTCTAATCCAAGAAACCAACAAAGAAGTGATGGTCCACCAATCTTCAAGATCTTACGAGTTTTCATCTAGTCTTTTGATTGTTCCATCGATGAAGCCGAACTTCTTCCTGCTCTCAAGGCTGTCCGGATCGAGCGAGCCCACTCATCGTAGTTCTCGCCTTTCAACTGCACTTGTGTTATGATAATTCCAGGATTATCATTTGTCGTCAAGTCATATGGAGAAATTTTCTTCCTCTAGATCGCGTCTGTTACCATCATCTCGAGCCATGGTTTCAGTACTTTAGAATTTTGTGGAAGAAGATGGTGGCTCTGATACCATGCTAATTTACATGGGAACCATGATCTTCTCATTATCACCAAAGTGTCTATATATACAAGAGTTTTCCTACCTAAACAGACTCCTAAAAATAATCAATCTCCTAAGAATAAGGCTATGAATCAGGTAATCAATCACACGATCTCAGCCATACAGCCATATATACAAACGATTACATATCTATATTTTCATTCAATAGAATTTATTTCTAGATGAGCAAGTCTGGTCGAACTCAAACCGTACGCGTTATGAAACATGTCGTCGCCAACATTAGAAGGATTGGAGCTCGAGCAGGTTGGTGTTTTTAAATGTTGGTTGTATCACTGAGATAAAATCCGTAGGCTTATTGTGCACTTGAGTTGGATATTTGGAAAAAGTCAACTTATCACTCTGCCAAAAAATAAAAAAAGAGAGAGAGAAATGAAACAGAACCATGGAGGTATTTTGATATGAAAACATTTTGACCGCAATCCAGACAGAAGGAATCTTTCTCCGAGCCGATCCCCCATCTAGTCACAATTAGACATATCCATACAAAACCCATCGTCTCTACTGAAACGTAGATCCACCGCCTATTTCTCTAAGAAAACCCTACCACCGCCCCTTCTTCCTCTTCAGCTTCCATGGCTGTGAGGATGGAAGGGGAGGCCCTCACTGTACTCCTTCTCCTTTTCTTCCTCTATATGGCATCCTCTCCTGCTTCCTCGGCCCTCCATTTCTGCCGACTCGCGTCGCTGCCCATCATCGCCTTCCTCCATGCGCCGATCATCCATTCCCCCACATATCGGACCTCTTTCGGTCTCAAGGTTCCCCCCACCTTTTGAAATCCTCAGATCTGAGATTTTTTCTTAGATCTGTCGTCATCGTTGCCGGATCTATGATCCAGTTGGTTTGGTTAGATTCATCTGATGTTAATCAGAAATGGAGAACTTGTGGTTTGAAGATGTCGGATTTGGGAGAGTTGGAGGATGCTTACTCTCTTCGAGCTGCGAATCGTTTCGATCCGGCCTTAGGAGGACTCTCCTTTAGTTGTTGGAGCTCCGATGAAAACCGCGGCAGTAATGTAAACTGCCATCTAAAGCGGCCCATAGCTCTCTCCCCTGTCTCGGTGGGAGCTAGGGATCTGGTGCAAGAAATTGCATCTTCCCATCTCTAGCTACCCCTTTATTTGGTAACCCCAAATACGGGTAGCCCTTATGTTTACCTTGTTTTCCTCTAAGGCCATGTGGGCCATTTTCCAAGACCATCCGTTTGGATGCGTTGTCTTAGTTGTTCCAGGGATACCAGTTTGGGTATTGCCTTAGGTTGTAAAGGATAACATGTTTTAATGAAAATTGCTTGCAAAAGAAAACAACTAGACATATCCACTGTAGACACATGCACTCATGCGCGCGGAAGCGTATGCACACACAATATTAAGTCTTGACTCCAAAAGCAAGAAAGTTGAAAAGTTTAAGCATATCCACTTTTTGCCTTTTCTTTTGAATTGAATTGTATTACCGGATTTTCATTATTAATATAAAAGACAAAAACAATTATTTGTTAAGAGAAAATGAAAGTGAAATTCATATATTGTAAGCAAAAACCATTATCAACTAATGATCATTTAAAAAAACTGCTAAAATTAGTATATAAGATGGTATGGTCATGTCTTTCATATCCTATTAATATATACCAAATATCAAGTTGTAAATGAGATATAAATTAATAATTACGTTAAATATAAGTGTCATGAGAAGTGAAAGAGACATCCATGTATTAATTTGTGTTATTATGAAAGTGATTAAGGTGAAGTTGTTAGAAGAATCTAGATTTTAAGCGTATTAATTATTTTTGGATGACAACTGAGTGATTAAAAAATGTACATATGATATTCTTGTCGAAAAATGATTTACGCTCATCCACACTTATCTGATAAGTAATATAGAAAAATAATTTGCGCTCATTTGCATTTTTATAAGTAGTATAGATTAACAATTTCTAAATATTTTTAATAACTTTTATTTAGTGATAAAAATAAAAAAATATTAAAAATTATTGTTAAAAATATTAATTAAAAAATTTATTAAAAATTTAACAATTATTAATTGTTATTACGTACAGAAAGGAAGATCTTTACAACTCCATGGCGACCAAAATTTGTTGGATAGAGATGCCCCCGGCTTCCATGATCTCTCTCATGCCACGTTTTCAACCACCAACGAAGTGCAAATAATCACGACAGAACGTTAATCGCCAACCCTTTCTCGATCGGTTGGTGCAGCGGTCGGCATCATGAGCTTTTATTGCGAATACGATAGCCGGCGCTGCTGCACGCAGCTTCACGTGCTACTGGTGGAACCCGGTGAACCGGCGGTGCAGGACCAGCCAATCCACCTCACACCCTGAGCAGCGAAAAACCGTCTGGGCCCTTCCAGATCTGACTGCCTTGGGGGCAAGGCCCCATCTCCTTGGACCCCACTGCTTGAAAAAGAACTTTCGCGAGTACAGGGACCCCACTGCTTGAAAAAGAACTGCCGGCTGGACGGTGAAACGTGTCGAGATCCAGGCGGTTCGTGTCCCAGAGAGTTCGGTATGAGAAGGGAATTGGGCTGGTGAAGCATAATTTGTGTACAGAGAGAGAGAGAGAGAGAGAGAGAGAGAGAGCAATTCCAGAAAGAAGTTAACAAGCTCACGGGGCAGCATATAGTTAATATAAGTTTTTTCAACATGTCGGCTACCAGATCACTTGGCCTGTTAGTACAACATACGTGTACGTTGGGCGGGGTAACAGTGGTTCCTTTATTTTCCAGCAAAATTTGACATTTTTTATAATCATAAAAGTCATCGATATTTGAATTTATGCCAAACGCTTTTATGATAATTTATTTAACCTGAAAAGGTTATTCAATAACAAATCACTAATATTTCATGAAAGAAGCTTAACTAGTACATGCATATGTTTATAAGTAACGTTATTATGAAATTACATGATGATAATAGTGCATGTATAAGTTTATATTCTAAAATAATAATAATAATAAACTTACAAAACTAAATCTTGATTCATTCTTGTTTATTTGTAGTGTGAAGATAATAAAGATAGAGCAATGGAAAGTAGACTTGGCAATTTCCTGCCCGTACCCGCGGGTCGATCAGTACCCGGTCAAAAACTCAGGATACGGGTACAAATATGAGAGACCCGTACCTAGACCGGACCGTTATTTACAGGTCGGTCTGGGTCAGGTAGCGGGTTACCGCGTTACCCGGATTACATGAATATGTATGTATATATATATATATATGGACTCATTTTTGTGCCCTAAGGACTAAGTCTTCATTTTCTTTCTTCTCAGACATTTCTCTTCTCTCGGCCGTCGCCGCCCCTCAATCGAGGTCTACTGCCAACCGTCAGTCCGTCTTCCCCTTCACTCTATCAAGGCCACTGATGACCTTCGGTGTGGCCGCAAAGGCCATCGCCGACCTCGACCGCTGACCGCCACTCAGACCCCTCACGCTTCAGGGCCACCACGGATCTGCACATCTACTCCACGGATATGCAAAAATACTCTTCAGATCTACTGTCGCCACTCTCTCTGTTCCTTATCTTCACTCGCTCAGTTCTGATCTCACAAATCGGCCGCCGATGGACGCCAATCTTCCAGTTCACCGCCGACGAAGAACATGTGATGTTGTATCTGACTGACAATTTGATTATTGTATTTGGAATGCTCAGATTTAATTGTTGTATTTTGGTTTGTTGGTGGAGAAGTGAATTGTATTTTAGTTGAAATTTAATTGTTTTCTTTTAGATTTTGGGATAGGAATGGTTTTGGTATATATTATTTAGCATTTTTTTGATATAGTTTTTAGTTTAAAATTTCTGAGTTTTGTTAAATTGAGAATGATTCTAAGAACTATTAAAAATGAAGACCATACTGGCTGCAAAAAATGAAAAGAAAAAAAATAGTATGCCTAAATTTTGTTTATTAAAAAAATTAAAAATTTATTATTTACCTGCGAGGAATACCCGACCCGCAAGGGTAGGGTATGGGCATTAACAAAGACTACTAGGAAAAAATCGGGTAAATTTTACCAGGCCCGGTTTTATCCGGACCCGGCCGGGTTTTACATGTACTCGACGGTTTTACCCGTTTGCCAGATCTAATGGAAAGCGAAAGACATGACTACTGGTGGCACAAAAAGTCAAAAACTCAACAAAAAAAAAACCTTAATAAGTTAATATTACAATGCAATGACGTTTTCGTAAGTATATCAAATCTAATTACCATTCAATTAGAAAATTAAAAAAAAAAATCTGAAAATGTTGGTGGTGCCCGTTGTCCCTTAGGTGGTCCGTCCCTTATTGCGTCAAGTTTTAGAGTTAGCGAGCTTGAGAAGTGTTCAAGCCTTACCCGTTCATCCCACAAACTTACACAACAGATCGATGAGCGATGACTAGTTCGAGTAGCTTGGTTCTTCATTGATACTCGATAGTTTTTTTTCGTCGCTGTTGTTAGCATCGTAGGTAGCAACGGCAGGGTTCTTGTCCACTTAATCAGAACCCTATATGGAGCTTAAATTCATCGGGTATTGATACCATATATATATATATATATATATATATATATATATATATATATATATATATATATATATATATATATATATATATATATGAAGGCAGTGTTCTTGACTATTGGGGTTCTGCCACTGGCCAACGCTTGAGGAACCCTATAGTAATGATCACAATCATATCCGTGCGCTTCTGTCCAGTTGGCCTTGTGTAATTTAAGTTCTAGCACCACATCATTATTCGGATAAGCAACGAAGAAAGTCCTACTTCAATTTTACCTCAGCTGGATGGCGGCACGGATAGGTCAAAGAAAAAGATACTTGGAATCACCGTGGGCCAAGAATGCAATCCAACTGGGATCTTAGCTTGGTCTTTGAACTCTCGATAACCCACATGCTTCTCTGATTCAGCATAAACAGTGCTATATATATGTGGCCGGGAGGCTCTCTTCTCTGGCTGAAGACGGAAAGGGGTAGAGAATCAAATCTGCTTAGATTTTCAGAAAAAAAGTTTGCACTGAGCTTCTACTTCAATGGGATTCTTCGAGATAGATCTCCTTTGGACACCAGCTTAGGATAGACTTTGTTGACGTAGTTCACTCGTGACCATCGATCTGGAAAGTGATCAAGTCATAATATCGTGTGAAACATGCATATGTCCAATAGTTTCGCCTCAACAGTTGTGGACGTTTGAACTTTTTCTTGTCCAACAATGGAGCACCAAGATGACCGTCATTATGAAACATAAAGACTCTTGCAAGGATCATTCTTCAAAATTTTAAACTTGCAAACTAATTCTGTAAAAGACGTCTCTAGCTAGGTGTGTGTTAGTTACTTAATCACATAAAAATTAGCTACTTAAGATAGTTCTTCTTTTCAGATGAGAAGTTTGTTCATTCATGTCAAACAGGGAATAGGTTGTCGCAATCAAGATCCAAAAGATCTGGAGTTTTCCTCGAGAACAAACAGAAACAAGTGATGCTCACATTTGCCTAAATAAGCCATGCAAGGTCTGTGAAGCTGCCATAGATTCCACTTTTGGAATATACGGCTGAAGTGATCTACCCTAAACGTACTCAATCTTTCTTGACTCATCACCGTAACCTCTGATAACGACACAGGTAAAGAGATTGCAGTTAGATATATATGTCCATGCTTTTGTGCCTACCTCCTGAGTAGGTCTTGAGACACCTGTTTGAGTGTGTCGCAGAGTCCAAAAAAATCCACCGAAAAAACTACAGTAAGATTCAAGGGTTTGAACTTGAATCTACTTCAGTAGCGTACTACTTTTCCAGTATCAGTAAAGTAATTTAGTGTAGATAAAAAGTTCTGAAGTTTTTCTCCCTCGCATAAATTGCCCAAGTACTGATATTTACTTTGAGATTATTGTTACTCCTACCTTGGTGATAGGTTACTACCAGTATAACGACGATTAGTGATCGTTATATATTAATATTTTAGATTAAAAATATTTAACAATAATTAATAGTAATTGTTATGGTAGCCAAAAAAATTTATTTACTTTGCTAAACAAGAAGAAAGAACATAAAGTCTTCGGTTCATGTGAATAGCAGTACAACTCAGATTTTAACTTGATTGCATTCCATTCTATTTAATTTCTGCCTAATAATTGTTGAAACGTCCATTTAGGTAGAGAGTCTTTAAAGTTGTCGGGATGAATTACTCATGTGGCAAGTCCCCACAACAACGAAAAATTTCACAGCCTCATTGCGTGGACCGCTGCATCTTTTACTTAGACTTTTCGAGGCCTCTTAGGCAACCTATTGTTTATCTCTTTTTTAATCTAGGGTTTAATTTTTTGTGCCATTCATCTCTTCGTGTACTTATTTTGATGCCTTTTCTCCCTTCGCATACGTTTGGATTTACTAGCTAATGGATTCGTGCATTTGCACGGGGCATGATGCAATTTGATTTCATTGTAATATATAGTTTAGCATAGTGGAACTAATTCTAATTCCAAATGACAAACAATAGATAATATACATCTTAAACATAATAGTTGCAATCAATCAAGCATATAAGTTTCTCAAACAAATTAGCCCACTGCCATGAATAAGAACAATCATATTCATCAAATATGTTTAAAACATAGAGAGATCATGTTAGCTCAAACTTCGGTTCCACCATTCTATCATCTAGAACTATTCTTAAAAAAAAGTTACAAAAGATTTCACCAACAATATGTTGTTTTTGTAGTCTTTTCTATACTCTTTGATTTTTGTGTATCTCCGATAAAGAATGTTTGCATACTAATATTAAGATATAGGTCTAATATTAAGATGTAGGTCTAATGCATTGTCTATTTTACTAACAAAAGGGTGTTGGCTTAGCGGTGATGTGCAAATTTTTTTGACTTGAAAGACCATCACTTGGATGGTGGCGAGCTCGGCAAAGAAGGGTCTGAATTTAATGTCACCCAGTCTTTTGTTTTAATATAATCTAATAAATCCATACATTTTATATAATTACCTTATATCCTTCTTCTTGACACTTACTTTATTGCATGTGCTGTTTTGACCGTTTTATGAAATGTGTTTTATGTTTAACTGATTAAATTTATATGTACATCGCATATTGAAAGTCCCATCGAGAAATTGTATGGACTTGTTAGGACCGTGGTGATACATGATACCATTTTGTTAAAATATTAAGAGCTCCTAGTCCTAGGATAGAATTTTCAAAATGTCCAAGTTTTTATCAAGGTACTAAAATCAGAATCATCCACTTAAATTAATCCATCAATGGTTCTTTAATCTTCTCAAATTATGTTGTAAAATGCACAAAAATTGAGAACCTTTACAATCAACCCATTACTTGTTCTCTAGGCTCTATTTCATTTTTGGTTTTCATCTCTTATATTGCCAAAATGATAGTATTTTTGAGTTTCAACACTTTTTTTTTCACTCTTTGACCCATATTTTCTGGTAAAGAAATGATATTAGTGCCCAATGAAAAGATATAAAAAAGAGGATTCAAATACCCTAAGTACTCAACCATATATATACAACTAAAAGTTCAAGAATTTAGTTGATAATACGTTACAATACAAAATTAATCACATACATTTACAACTGGAGAATGAGTAATTGCAAATTTAACAACATAGTTTGAGTGCAAATTGAATAAAAGGCAGTAGATGCAAGTATGATATGGATTATAGCGCATACACAATTGAAATTCATACATCTTTGTCTAAAATATTCTAGTACTACTTACTACTATGACTACACCAATATACATATCCAAATAATTTATAATGGCTTGTAAACTATGTAGCTTTTGTAGCGTTTTGAAGTAATTGCTACAATCGGTTATGGCTTCCAACGACACAAACATATTTTACTTCAATGTCTTAAAATGGCTAAGTTTTAAATGTGTTGGTAAAAAATTAAGGGTGCAAATATAAGAATAAATCTGCTGGACATGTTTGCTCATTTCTTATTTGTTACATAAATTATAGTTTCGGAGTTTGAAGTCTTGCAAGCAAGAAAGCGATACGAACCTAAAAATCTACATGGATATATGGAGGAGACTAAGTGCTACGGCTCAACATACGCCTTCAATATTCCCTTTTTGTTAATAAATGCTTGATTGCTGCTACTTTGGTTAATATTTGCTTTTGACTTGATTAACAAAAAGCTACCTCTAGTGAATAAATTTCCATGAGAGGTAAGTCCAAAACGTACATTTTTTTGTGTTAACATAACAGGTTAGGATCAGCGTCATTGAATTTGCTAAATCCCCACTCATCAATTAGCATTGTCGTATGTTTTTTGTGATAAAAATGACAACATGAGAATAAGACTTATTTTGGTGTGAGATATTTAGCCACACACCATAAAGTGTCATCTTAACAGTACCACTAATTACATGTAGTAAGTTTAGGTACTTTTCGTACTCCATAAATAAGAATAAGGAAAAATGGTTATGGTACAGTAAAGCAAGGAGAAGATTTTCTCCTAATTTTTTGTTAGACCTTGTTACCCTTGTCACTAAAGGTTTGATTGCACCTACCTATGTAATAAATGTTTGTTTTATGCTTTTATCGGTGACAACTACTATAAATGAATGACTTAACTTGGCGTTAGTATCTTACTAATTTTTGCATGTTTGAATAACATATAGACAAACCACTTGTCTTCTTAAAAATATATTTTTATACCTCCTAGTTCCGGAAGAGAAATTGCATACCTTCAAGTTGCTTACAAGAACTAAACCTAAAATTACTAAGTCTTTTTTCAGGTCGCGTCTATTACTTTCCCATCTAGATTTAGACATAACTTGTCAATCACATCAACAATAATACCTTAAACATAATTTACTGTCACAACTACAATAATTATTAACACCACGATCATATATACCGTCACTCTACATATAATTGTTGCGGCTACCACCACCACAACCATAGCACTATATGCCAACACCAATGTCATTGCTTGTGATAGAGTGATCATTGTTACAACTTATACTAACAGTGTTATCACCAACTACCACCAATATAACTACCATTACATTACTGGTGTCATGCAAGTAATACCTAGAATACACTGTACTTCCACAACTACAATAACTATCAACACAACGATCATAAATACCATCACTCCACCATATAATTGTTACGGCTACCACCACCACAGCCATAGCACCTATATGCCAACACTAATGTCATTGCTTGTCATATGATAATTGTTACAAACTCACTACCAGTGCTACCACCAACTATCACCAAAACAACTACAATTATATTATTGGTGTCACCCGCACAATCGTTATGGCCACAACCCCTGTTACATTATCACATCTACCGTTGATATCTTGCTAGTATAGTACCCCATAACTACTGCCATTAGCCACTTAAGTTGACTCCACCATAGGAAAAGAACTTGCACTTCTAATTGTCAATTAAGGGTAAAATAACTCATATAACTGGATTACCTTTTCATCTGCTTTATCATCCAAATTCATTGTCAAGCTTATTGCAACTTATTCTCTAATCATTTCTAATTTTCTTTGAGATCCAAGTTCAAAAATAGTTAGTTCGAACGGCATGTAACATGAATTTAGAAGGTTGGTACACGAGAGTAAACTAACTGTAAAGTTTATGAATAAAATAAAATTCCTTGAAAACTTATTACTTTTACACTCTAAAAGAGCAAATGCTGCTCGACTTTGATTTTTCTTGAAATTTTAAAGTCTTCTTTCGTATATCCCAAAAAATAGTACTGAAGATTACGCAACGAATATAACAACTACTTTGTTACAATCATCAATTACAAAATGAATCAAACCAAAAAGAAAAAAAGCAAAATACCACAATTTACCAAGTTGGGTCAAATTGAAACCAGGTATATTTTAAGAAAAAAAATATCGTCCAGGTGACCAATTCATGTTTCCAGTTACAATAATTCACCGTGTTCGCATTGTCATCACCAAAACATATACTTATATACTTCTATAACGTACTTGCATAATTATGTAAATGTGTAGTAATATATTTTCATCACTTAATATATTTTTCATCAGCCTAATGTAATTCCATAATTGTGCATTCACCAACTGGAATCACTGAAAATATTTTTCCATCCATGGGCTTAAGAATCTAAGTGCTTTTCCCCTTTTCTTTCTTCATCTTTTTCTAAGTGTAAATTTCATGATACAAACAAAATTTTGTGATATTCAAGAGTCTAAAAAGAAGTTACACATGAAATCATGAGCAATAAGTTACATGATGGGTTATTTTACAGGCTCTCAAGAAGCATCCATAAGTTACTTGAGGGGTTATTGTTACAGGCTCTCAAGAAGCATCCAAAAGTGACTAACCTGCTTGATTGCAAGTAGGAGGCAGCCTATAGTCTTATTCTACTTGCTTGCAAGTAGGAGGAGCATATGCTTTGTAGAACCCTTCGAGCAATGCATATTCCGAGCTTTAGACCCCAACCCTCTAATTCTTCTGAATGGGAGATTCAAAACACAATAGAGCAGCAATTTCAACGTCCTCACATGGACACCTGCTCTTGTAGGAGTTTGTTTTCAACAGTTGTAAATCCCCTGGATTGCAAACCCCAATTTCCCAGCAATTTCAACGTCCTCACATGGACACCTGCTTCGTAGGAGCTTGCTTTCAAGAGTCGTAAACCCTCGTGAATTGCAACCCTCAATTTCCCATAGTAACATTAAGAGTTCATGCTTTAGCGGGAGTGTAACATACACTTTTACTCTGAAGAGTCCATCTAAGTTAAGGGACTTTCACAATGAAAGTTAAAGCTGATTTGTCATATGGAGAAAACCCGTTAAATCACGTGTCGCAAATACGAAAGACTAAAAATTCTATGTGTCGCAATTGCAAGCGAAGACTTCAGCTATATATATATATATATATATATATATATATATATATATATATATATATATATATATATATAGAGAGAGAGAGAGAGAGAGAGAGAGAGATTGTTCTTTGGGTAAAAGATTTGCTCCTAATGCAAGTGAAATGCAATGAATTAAGACTCGTTTCTGTGCCACGAAACCATAGTTTACTGCGCATGTCCATCAATTAATGTGTTATGGAAGTGTCCTTTTATAGGACAATCGTTGAAAATTACTCGATTGCTACGCATGTGGCTCCCGGAAATCTGTCACAATCTCAGGAAGAGTAATTACTTGAAAATTACTTGATTCCTAAAATTTGACTTTTGAGGTCACCCGCAAGAGTAATGTCTTCGCTGCATTCCCTGAAGAAACTGTAAACTGATTTTTGAGGTCACCCCCAAGAGCGGTTGCCTGCATGTGTGGTTCTCATTCGAAGAATGCTATGTCAGGTTCATTCTTCATAATCATGTCCCCATCATTTCATTTATGTTGGGATTTTTCTTGATTTTTTCAAGTCGCTGGTTACCTGAATCGAAACTTTAGACCATTCGATTACATCCACAATGCCGCATTGTCGTGGGAAACTGAGTTTGTGGTATGAAATTATGACAAGGTCTTCGAGTTGTGCCATTTCAAATTTAACACCGCTTGATGTTGATGGTAGTACGTTGAAACAAATTATTCTGATGGTCCTAGTCCTTCTCGTAATTTGTTGAATCTAAGATCTTTAATAATTCGTATATTAATTGGCAAGTCGACCGGTAACAACCTTCTTTCTCTTCTCGCCGTCACCCACACGTGATGTGTGTGCAACATCACTCAACTTATAGTAGTTAATATATACATAAGTATCATCGGTAAAAGGACCCGAACTTTGTTGAAATTTGGTCGCTGAATATAAGCTTTCCTTTTTAGAAATTAAGAACAAAAGAAACATTAACGCATGTACTGAACTTTTAGCAAGAAACAACTAAAATTGTAAAAAATACAATATCATGGGGTCAATTTTAGACATTGGCTAACTTAGAGCAATCTGAGTGGGTAGTTTCAATTTCTTAATTTTCTTTAATTGATCTCAATTAAAATGCATCAGTGCAACAAATTATGTTACATATATAGGCATACAGAACATTGTTTATAAGTTTATCCAAAATAACCTCGCTCTGCCTCTAAACAAACACAGACTACTGTTCTGGAAGTAATATCTAATCACTTCTAAGATTGACCTGTAAGTGTAACTTCAGCAAGGATATCGCAAGATGATCAGATTCATGAGGTTATAATCCTCAAAGTGTAGTATCAATTAAGACCAGTTTCAATGTTAAAGCATGTATGACATTTATTGTAGTTTTAGAAATACGTGAAACAGGCATCATAAAACAAGTATTGCTTTGACAAAATTCAAAACTGTTCTTGCGTAATATTAACCTCATTACCAGCAATTCATGGCAGGAAGAAAAGTCTCGATGAAATATCTCGGACCCATTAATAGATCGCTCCGTTCACCCTCATGCACCTTTGCCCCGAGTTCATCACCCGGTGTCCCCATCTAATGGTCCTCGATGGTCCAGACCATTAGTCGATGACCGGTAAAAATCTTCTCAATACGTGCAACCCTGCTGCGCAACAGGAGACATAAGGCGTTGCATGGCAACGCAAGAACCATAACGTTGTTAAAGGTCCCACTTGGGCTCCTAGCCTTAAGCCTCCGCCGACGAAGACCAGCAAAGGCCACCGGCATGTGGTTCACAAGAATCACAACTATTGCCTGCGCGCTGTCAAAAGGTTCAAAAATATCTGTTCATGAAATCCTACATGGCCTAAACATCAGAAAGATTTCCTCACTAGTTGTGTTGCTATAACACAGAATCGACACAGCCCTTATAAACTAGATACCATGTGTGATTCTCACCCGAGTTAACTGAATTACTAAAGCAAAATCCGGGCGGGGAGTCACCGCGGCCATACAAAGGGTCGTGATACCGCGTAGGGGTGCAACTTGGGTGGGCAGGACGGGCCCAAGGATTAGGCCATGACCAGCCCTTTCTCCAAAAGTCGTGTCCATATCTAGCCTAGCCCACCGTGCCAAATAATATATATCCATGTCAAGTCCATCAAAATTTTTGTGGACACGGACTGGACGCAGATTGTCCACGATTACGAATTACTATATAAAAAAAAAAAACAATTTCGAAACATATCATTGGCCATTCAACTCTACAATGTATTCATGATAATGAAAAAAAAGTACATTAAATTCTCAAAATGAACTTAAATATTAGTATGAAAACAAATATTTAGGACAAAATAAGATAAAAAAGACAAGTGTCTCTAATTCTATAATAAGAAATAAAGTAAGAAAAGTAAAGTTTTCAAAGATCTCTAAATATGAACGAAAAAATGGGAACCGTCGCTCAACCTGGTTCAGAAAAATAAGACAAGATTATGAGCATACCTTTGATTTTGAGACTTTGACTTTGTCGAAGTAAGGACTTAGAGTTCAGAAAGTACAAAAAAGAAATTGTATTCTATTAGGTTAAGAGTTTGATGGTCGAGATTATATAAACTTATGTGATTTACAATTTTTAATGACTAAAGGAAACAAAATAAATATTATATATATATATTGTAATTTATATTATATAATAGTTAGACGGGCTGATTTTTTCACGGACTGGACGGGCTTCTAGAAAGCTTTGTCCATGTCCAGCCCATATTTTTTTACGGACCCAAAATTTTGAGCCATATTCATCATGGTCACTATAAAAGTAAGTCCATGTCCATATTTTTGTGGCTGGCACAGGTTGTCCACAGGTTGCCCGGCCCAAATTGCATCCCTAAATCCCGCGAGTGAGCTCTCACTCCAAAAGCCCGTCCTCGGTGCATTACTCGTGCTCATCCCCGAATTGGAAGCGTCCTGATCCAACTCCAGAGCTGCTTCGCTGGTCATCTCGGAAGACCACATCTCAGAAGTTGTTTTCGAGATAGCAAGTAAGTGATTGAATTGAATTCCTGGTTAATCTTAACTCAATATGAATTCTTCCTATTGTTAGTATGAGTTTCCCGCCTGGACCCGGTGGTTCCATGTTTCCCAGCAAATGAAGGCATTATGACATTAAGATTTCCAAGGTTGGCTCATCCGTTGAGCTAATGATGCCTAACAAGAATAAACTTCGCCCACTTCACACTACACTTGGTCTTTACTGAATACAGATATTCAAAACCCTCAATCAAAACTACAAGGGAAAAAGAAAAAATGGTCACCTCAGTTACTGACTTTGCTCCAAATGAAATACGAATGGGACATCTACGGCATTTTGCAGCTATGAAGTCTCAGAAATTTCAAACAGAAATACGCATATCAGATTATTTTAACTAAATTTATTTCAAAAAATCACGACTGAAATGCAAAAGAACGTGTTTCTAAGACATTTTGTTCGCATTTCCCCTTTTCGGGCATCAAAATGGAAATTGTTCCCCCTAGATAAAAATGGAACTTAACCAAACATGGAAATGCCACCTAAATGTCCTGAATATATATCCGTTTCTTGTCCCCTCCTTTTGCTTAAAATACGGTCACCCAGAGTTCTGATCATAAATACCTTACGAAAAACGAGCAACAAAAATTAACAGATAAATCTTGAAACCGCACATAAACCAGCAGGAGAATTCTCATGAAGACAGACGCGGAAAAGCAAAAAGAATGGCCGGAAAACAGCTTCTTAGAACAACATTTATTTCTGATTCCAATAATACGCTGAAGAATCCATTATTGTATTTCTGAAGTATTAATTCTACGTGTTAACTCTTACAATGTCGAAATTACACATGAAGCCAATTCGTGTAAGAAACTGAGCAGAAAATCCAGAACACTCGTGTACCTATTCAGTATTGACATTCAGCCCATCTGTTGAGCCTTGCAAGTTGGTCTCACAAGGATTGAACTAATCCTCCCCTTCTTCTGTCTCTCTTCGGACAGCCCCAAAGTGATCAACCAAAATGTCCACAACCAAGGGCACCAAGTCCTTACATGGGACACTCTTCTTATAGACATCACCTAGGTGTGAGTCACTGCCGATTCTCCCTCCCAAGAAGACATCAGCCCCTTCACAGACCTTTCCATTCTCATCTCTTGTCATGCACCCCATGAATCCAATGTCGGCCACTTGCACCTGCCCACAGGTGTTTGGACAGCCCGTCCAGTGCATCCTCACAGGCCGAGTCACTGAAACTTGCCGTTGCACCTCCTCGGTAATCTTCAGAGCCCGAGCCTTTGTCTCGATTATGGCTTGCCCGCAAAACTGATTCCCAGTACAAGCTACCAACCCTTTCATAAGAAGAGGCGGTTCTGGTGAAAACCTGTCCCTCAAAAGAGACTCATTGAGCAAGGCTTCAAGTTTTGAGTTATTGATGTTGGGAATTATAATGTTTTGCTCCACAGTGAGCCGGAGTTCACCAGAGCCATACTCTTCAGCTAATCGAGCTAGCTCATCCATGTCATCTGCTTGGACTCGACCCACCGGAATGTGAAGACCTACAAAGCTTAACCCTTCCTGTTTTTGTGGGTGGACACCAAAATAATCTCTCCTTTCCCATTGTTTCTGCACCAGGTCTTGGGAGGATGACCTCTCTAGCTCTTGTTCAGGCATTCTCTTCAGTACCTCTGACCTAAATCCCTCAACACCCTGCATTGACGGAAAACAGGGGATTAGAATAACTTGATTTGATAGCACAAGCTCCAATTCTCTGAGAACCACTAAGATACACCATAAGAACTTTGAGAAACACAGTGTATATGATGAAACTAGAGCAAGGGATAAAAATAAAGCACTTCCAGTAATTATGCAGATGCATCTTAATTGGGAATCCAAATTTTGCGAAGAAAATTTTAATGATTCTTCGATTAGAATTTGATTATCCATGACTTTAACTAACATTTTCTTGATCAATACTCACCAAACTAGACAAACTCTGCTCAAATGGTAGGAAGAAAGTTAAATGTGTACAAGTTAACGAGTCAAACAACGCTAAAAACTAAGGAATAAAGCTGACATGCGTGCATTCAGAAATGTAAAATTGGTTGAAAGGACAAATAACTAGAATGAGGTAGTACTACGATGTTATTCCGCTGATACTGAAACAGGGTAGTACCATGATAAAGTTCGAGGAAAACTTCGCGTAGTCTAGTAGAGTGAAGCATTACTCACCATTTCATCAATTAACCACATCATTCTGGTTTTCTGCCTGTTCCCTCTTGTACCAAGATCTCTATAAGCCTCTAGTACGGCTTTGCACACTGGAATTACATCTTCTGCAGGAACCCAGGCATCAAGAGGAATTGCCTCCGCACATCGTTTGGGGCTAAAAAACCCGCCTACTAACAAATTGAATCCAAATCTTCCATTTTTTGTGGCTGGCATGTATGCAAGATCATTGATGTGAGGGTGCTCAAAAAGATCATGGGTACCCACAACACACACATTCCACTTCCTTGGCCTGCTAGGACGAGAAGAACATGTTAAGTACTAAAGTCATCAATTGTAATTCCTTCTTCACTTGTTAACAGCTAAAGTAAGATTAGTCTGGCTATCATTTCCCGACTAAAGAGTTTTTTCTCTTCCTATTTTTTTTTTACCTCTTTTCCCAAGGTCCAAACATCTCCTACTGTTATTATTCAACTAGAATTATGTGACTAATGACCATATTTGATACACTAAGCAGCTTTCATATCAATGACAAATTCCAGTAATATGCTTAGACTGCCACTGTTTAAGAAGTTCTACCATGAACAGTCAAAAGAAAACCTTTCTAAGACACGAAGGAAGTTGCTGAATCTTACAAGTTCGTAAAGGCTGTATTTCCAAGTGAATTGGCAGTGATGAATTGGGATAGCAAGTTACAGTAAGGCCTTGTGTCAACAATCTCCTGTGGGTCAATTCCTGCAAGAGGATTCCCAACGGGATTTCTCACATTGTCCATGCCACTCTGCAAGCTTGTCAAGCCAACTTCCACCAGACCCTTCAGAATTTTTGGGACATCAGGTAATACCACACCACGAATTTGCCAGTTTTGCCTAGTAGTCACGTCAGCGCATCCCTCCTTCCCGTACTGCCTTATAACGCTGGCTAAGTATCGAGTCTGTGCACTAGTTGTTACCCCATTTGGTAGCTTCAGCCTCATCATAAATCTGCCATCTGTTGCCAAATTGGAAACGTATGAGAGCAAAAACAAAGTGATCCAGCCAAAGGTCGTAATCTTTTATTGACCAAGATATCCTTCAAATCTATCGGCTACTTAATCAGATCGAGGATTTAGTACCTAAGTTTAAGCCTAATTAATATCTGTTTCATAATAAAGGTCAAAAGATGACTACAATGCTATGCTATAGCTGAACTCACTACTCAACGTCAGCCGTAACTTCTTCAAAGTAGCACTACACAGATCCAATTAGCTGAAACTAGGATAAATATGATCAATAAAGTTTCTTCTCCATTAAGAACCTGATTTGTCAGCAAGAGACTGGGCAGTTTGTGCTACCTAAGTAATAAAACTCATCTAAATCAGTGACAGAATGGTCAATTCATTCAAACATACACTCAGTGTTTGTACCATGAAGTAACCAGAATATGTCTCCTACAGGTCATTTAAAGTGTATGACATTAAATTACTAACACACACAGACACACAGACTCAAGATCCAATAAGGAAACACGCAATTCTTCATGAGAGAAGTACTCAAGGCACCTGAATTAGTAGACCGAAATAGCACTAGGAGCAGCTGGACTTACACTGATGCTTCCTTCTGTGGAAAAGACCAAGCCACTTGAGCCTAACATCAATATCATCCTTAGTAAGCTTCAACTTCTCGATCTCTTCAAGTGGGATTTTGGACAGCTCATCAATCCCATTCTCAATGAACAGCTTCATGGGCTCTTTTTCCAGCTTCACCTTCTCTGAAGGATTTATGCCTTGCCTGAACTTCTCCTTCAACACCCAGTACCCATCTCTCTCCTCCACCCTCGGCTCCAGCCGCAGCGCGTCTATCTCCGCCGCCTCGGAAGGCGGCGACACGGCAGTCTGTGCCGGAGCTGCACAGAGCCTGCTGGTCTTGAATTGGTTCGAGCTTGGCAATGGAGGTGCCAAGAATCTAACTGAAAATGATGACATAGTAACGTAAGATTGGTGCAAAAGAAGCACCTGATTGTGGTGGCTGTGGAGGAGGACGGTGAGAGGTGAGGGGGTGGGGGGTGACCATTTTGTAGGGGACGTGGGACGAGGCTTGTGGGGGTGGTCGGTAACGTGGGACTCTTGGATGTAGCTAAGGGCCGTTTCTCCGGTTCAAGGTGTGTAAGAATTTGCGCGCAACAAGACGACCAAAAGTGCGTTTTTACGAAAATGACCCTGTGTGATTGTCACATACGAGCCACGGCTTCTCATTCTCAAAGAGCCAAATTTGCTTACAAATTGTGAAAGGCTACCTTGGATAAATAGCATATTAGACCCCTCTACTTTAGAGAAATTTGGTCATTGGTTTAACAACTCTATATATATCTTGAGCAGAGGACAAAGATGTCAACAAGAATTACACAGTTATGTGAAAATTTTGCCTCGAGTATTGCCTCTCTTCATCTACAAAATGAAAATACATTATTATGAGTACATTGCTTATCAATCTGTCAAATACAAGGCCTCGCATTTTTTTCCCTTAAATTATTTACAGCATTGTTTGTACATTATTTGCCATTCTGTGAAGTATAAATCCTCGCATTTCCCCCCTTGATTCCAAGTAGAGCTTACCTACTCATCCATTCTATGTATGTTCAATATTGCTATTTCATACTAACACCCTTTTTTAGGAAGAACAATTCGTTTTCCAGCCTAACGATATTGAAGCTAAGATTGTATACTTCTTGAATAATCTATACCATAATTAAGGAAGAGCACCCTTTCAATGAAGTTTTTGTGATAATTGCTCTTTATTCCACTCTTCGAAATCATTCTACCACTCTCTTAAGAAAAAATAACAATGGTCATTAGAGTAATTTATGATTTAAGCCTATCTCATAATACGCTCCTACTTTTCAAGTCGCACCCTATTTGAAAATATTATCAATCTTGAATTTCTACGGGGTTATGTATATCTTTGTCAAGAAAGTGGCGCCTTCTCTGTACTTTTTTCTCTCTAATAATAAGATCCTATCCTAGCTATCGTGCATTGAGTGGGGAAGGGTCCCTGCCCTTTTACGAGAGGCCCTCGCCCTCCCCGTTTCTTCCTTCCTAATCGGAGTTTTTCTCTCTTTTGTAAGCGCTTTACTTCTTGTTTGTTCTCGTGAAGTAATTGGCGGGACTATTTGTCAACGAAAGATCTATTGTGCTTGCTTGCTTGCTTCTTTTGCCTACTCCCTTGGTAGCAAAATAGATTAGGGTCTGATCTGACAAAAGATTATTACTATTGTAGAGAACGTTCTCAATTTACTGTTTAGTATTTTGAGACGATCTCTCATTGTTTATCGTCTTCTAAGGACTTGTTGATATTACCTTGCAAATAGTTGTTTCTTTTTTGCTAAATTCCACTTTTGTTGTATTGTTTCCAGAGAGAGAGACTGGTGCTAGGAATGGTGCGGTTGGCGAAATTGTCTCAAACCTATAAGCAGTGAAAGTTTTTAATTGTTTAATTTGTTACAGTTTTGTCCAGTTGCTAGAAGACCATCTATCACCACTACAATAAAGCCTTTTGGATTTGGACCATTTTTGGGCCACTCAAAGGTTATGCTCTTCCTATCTCTTTTTAAAGGTTACTGATGGTCAAACCATCAAAGCTTTCATTCATATAAAACTAATTAGATCAGCTTGCAGTACTTATTAGTAAAAAGTAAAAAACAATTTTGGAATCCTCAGTTTCCAAGATTAACTAATTTGAAGAATTTCCTTTTTTTTTTGCCAAACAAAAGCATATTCATCCCACAAACAACCAACCTTTCGCAAGATATTAACAAAACTATTAGGAGATGATACGTTAAGAGACCATGTCCAAAGCAAAAAACAAGCAACGACCCCAAACTTTTACAGAAACTGAAAATTCCAAGAGATAACACCTTACGTCGCTGAACAATGGCCAGAAAAACAGTTATTGGGACAAAAGGTAAAAAAAAATGAGTGTAAAGAGAGACAAGGAAAGACAAGGAAAAATGGTGTCTTTTGCAAGAGAAAACAAGTAAAGCGTAGTTAGGGAGTGATTGAGAGAATCAATTACAGTTACCTTCAGATAGAATTTGCCTCTCTAAAGTCTGCTAAGAGTTACGGCAAATCTGCCTTCTAAGATAGATAAACATGCAAAAATTCTGATGATTGCATCATAAGTAATTAACAGACAAAAATTTGAGAGAGAGAAATGCATTGCCATCAGTCCCTTTGTATACTGTACCAACAGGTGCAAATAGTTACGGGAGTTAAATTACTCTGCAGGTGTTATTTAATGACCATGAATATTGAGGAGAATGAGTGGCATTCGAAATTAAATAGAACTGACACTTTCTGTTAAAATCCAAAAGTCACTCTCTTTCTAGTTCAATCAGGCTGAACTATCACAAAAAGTTAAGGCTGGGCTCGGGGTGAGATTTCTTAGTGACGATATGCACATGCAAGGTGCGCCTGAAAGTGTTTTTACTCCGTCGTCGGTGCTGCCGGCGCGCCTAAAAGCACTTTTACGCTAGTGCCGCATGCACGTGTTTGCGGTTCACCGTACATGTGCGAATGCATGACCATGCATACTTTGTATTCAAAAATAATAAAACACATCACATGGCCACTTACATACCTTTAGCATTTTCATTCCAAGCAATTTCCGAATCCACATATGACCTTTTTCAATCTTTATTAAATGGTCAACTTTGAGATATCATGTCTCCCTAATCGATCAGCGAAATTGAATGATTGTTTCTGGACATTGCACCTTGAAGTGCAAACTTTGAGTTCCAAGTGCCTAATTATTGCAAAATTCTAACAGCGGAGCCATATAAATGGAAGTCTTCTCGATTTACAGCACGAGACCCAAGTCAAGAATGGTTTCCTAGATGATAAGTAAGGGTTTCTCGTGTTTTCTGGCAGACATAAAAAGAGAAGCCAACAAGAAGAACCAATGCGGAGAAGTTTGTATTTAAGAAAGTTGATGGTAAGAACAAGCAAAAAATATTTGGCAAAGCCGATCAGCAAGCTTTCAACATTATGCGACATTGATGCATGCCTAGTATGTATTTATGAACTTGCGGAAGTCGATATGCCTTCTTGCTATTTATGGCCTGAAGACTAAAAGGTTGTGCTACAGATCCTTGAGAAATCTACATCGGGCAAGAATCCCGGCCCATTGGCATGTATTATGAAAAATCTCTTAGAAACTTTGCTCACCTCGAGAGAGGTTAGCATGTTAAATTGTGAAGCCTGGCATATCAGATGGCAAAGCTATATATAGGGAGAATTAAAATTACGCATCCAAGAAAAGCAAGTTCAGGATTGAAGTTATGAACCTCACAAAAAGTTAAGAGTTGAGCGAGTACTCGCTAAAGTTGCTCAGGCTGCTGCAAAACTTGCACCGTGTACAATCTACAAGTACTGCCCACTTCAATCTCACATGTATGAATATTTGTCTTAAGCTATCTCCAATATCTCAAAGTTGATGTGATTGCAAGCAAATAATCTTTGATTTCAACCTCTAACAGAATAGGGTTTTAGTGATTGGATCTCGTAACTATAGAACTTATACTAAACACTACAAGAAAAACTGTTTTTTACGACGGACTTTTAGCGACGGAGTATAATCTGTCGCTAAAATACCTTTCAGCGACGGAAAACACCGTCTGTAAAAGTCTGTGGGCAAAAAGCATTTACCAACAGAATATACCGTCGGTAATAGTTTTTGCCAACAGACTTTTACCGACAGAATATTAGCGACGGAAAAACACCGTCGCTAAAATATCTGTCGGTGAAAGTTTTTAAAATAGAACTTTCTGCGACGGTATTTGTCCGTCGCTAAAAGTCCTTACATATAACAGGTTCCTCTTTCTCTCTCTCCCTCCCCATTTCTCTCTGTCTCTCACTCTCACCTACTCACCGGCGATTTTTTTACCGTCGGTCTCCCTCTCTGGCTACCCACCTCCGGCGACATCACCCCCTCCCCCCCCCACATCGTGCCCCTCCATATCCGCGTGCCACCAACTCAGCGCCACCAATTCCCTCCACTGCCCGCCACCAAGGCCCTCCATTTCCGCCGCGCCAAGAACGCCGCCGTCGCCACACCACCTCTCTGTATGTCTATTTGCCATAATTTGCTTTAATGCATGTTTAAGCGTCATTTGCCCTAATTTTCAGATGCTCTGATTTATGTCCTAATTTGCCCTAATTTGTTTCTGGAATGTCGATATGTTTCTTATAATTTCAATTATTTTTAATTGTTGATGGAATTGATGAAATTAATTTTGTAACTGATTGATTAGTTTGTTTAATTGCTGATGGAATTGATGCCTACATTTGTATATTACAAAATATGGAGAATTGAGACTTTAGATATGATATGGAGTATTTGAGAATTAAGAATGTTGAAGGAGGATGGACTCAATTGGATTGAATGTGTGATTTTTATTAATTTTTATTAGACTGAGCATTTGAGAATTGAGATTGTTGACGAAGGATGGGACCCAATTGGACACTTGCCCGGAGGTGTCCGACACGTGTCTGGATGTGTCGAGGTGTTGGTAGGTCACGGACACCGCATCCAATCTACACCGACACCGAAAAATGTCACATTTTGGCTTTATACTTATGGACACCTCTTGAATCGAACCCGAAATTAAACTAATTGAACCCTAAATTAAATGTCGTAATCCAATCGAACCCTAAATTGAACTAATTGAACCCCCTAATTGATATGCGAAATTGAATGCCCCAATTCAACCGAACCCTAAATTGAACTAATAGAATCCAATCGAACCCTAAATTGAATGCCTTAATCGAATTGAACCCTATATTAAACTAATTGAACCCCTAATTGAACCCTAAATTGAATTCCCTAATCCAACCAAACCCTAAATTGAACTTATTGAACTCCCTAATTGAATGCCCCAATTCAACCGACCACTAAATTGAACTAATAGAACTCCTAATTGAACCCTAAATTGAAGTAATTGAATCCTAATTAAACCCTAAATTGAATGCCTTAATCGAATTGAACCCTAAATTAAACTAATTGAACCTTAAATTGAATGCCCTAATCTAACCAAACCCTAAATTGAACTTATTGAACCCCTTAATTGAATACCCCAATTCAACCGACCACTAAATTGAACTATAATTGAACCATTAATTGATGTAATCGAACCCTAATTAAACTACTTGAATCCCTAATTGAACCGAACCCTAAATTAAACTATTTGAACTCCTAATTGAACTCTAAATTGAATGCCCTAATCCAATCGATAGATGATTTTAGGTTGTTAATTGATGATTTTAGGTTGTTAATTGTGCATTGAGCATTTGAGATATTGAGATTGTTGACAGAGGATGGGACCCAATTAGATTGAATGTGTGATTTTTATTGCATTGAGCATTTGAGAATTGAGATTGTTGACGGAGGATGGGACCCAATTGGATTGAATGTGTGATTTTTATTAATTTTTATTGCATTGGGCATGTGAGGATTGGGAATTGAGATTGTTGACGAAGGATGGGACCCAATTGGATTGAGATCCCCATTAGGTAGCACAGACACGGACACCGTGTCCGATCGACGCTGACACCGAACCAACATATTTTAACTTTATACTTGTGGACACCTCTTCAATGGGTGTCCGGCACCGTGTCCGACTGTCTGGCAATTAAAAAATAAATCAATGTCTTCGAACACCCTATATGAGGTGTCGGACACGTGTCCGGAGATGTTCGACACGTGTCCGGATGTGTCGATGAGGTGTCGAGGTGTTGGTAGGTCACGGACACCCCGTCCGATCGACACCGACACCGAAAAATGTTACATTTTTGCTTTACATGTGTTGAAGGGGTGACGGACAAGTTGTCCAGCAGTTAAAAAATAAATCAATGACTTCGGACGTGTCCGGAGGTGTTGGTACGTGTTGGTAGGTGTCGGACACGTGTCCGGAGGTGTCCGACACTTTTCTGGAGGTGTTCGACACGTTTCTAGATGTGTCGATGAGGTGTCGGTAGGTCACAGACACCGCGTCCGATCGACACCGACACCGAAATGTCACAATTTGGCTTTATACTTGTGGACACCTCTTCAAGAGGTGTCCGGCACCTCTTCAGGGGGTGATGGACACGGCGTCCTGCATTTAAAAAATAAATCAATGTCTTTAGACATGTCCGAAGATGTCGGACACCATACCGACACCCTATATGAGGTATTTGGAATTGAGATTGTTGACTGTGCACTGAGAATTTGAGAATTGAGATTGTTAACGGAGGATGTGGCCCAATTGGATTGAGATATCTGTGAATTAGTTGAATGGTTGGTTGTTGAATTTAAGTTAATTAGGTTAACGCGACATTTTTAGCACCCCTTAGAATCTCATCGTGGCTCCAGCACTGGCTATAATTAGCCCTAATTAGTCCCGATTAACCCTAATGAACCCAATTAACCCTAATTAGCTCTAACAAGCCTAATTAGTTTTAATTTATCCTAAGAACCCAATGAAAATTAAATCAGCTGTAATTACTTTAAATTGATCTTAATTAACACCAATCAATCCAAATTAAACCCTAATTAGCCCTGATTACTCATATCTTGTAGACCCGTGATTAGATTAATTAAACCCTAAACCGTAACACGTAACTAAACTCTGATTACGTGCCTAAGTAGTCGTAATTAAGCCTAATAACCCAATTAAGCCTAATTAGCCCTAATTAGGACTAATCAACACTACTCCGCACAATTAAACCCTAATTAGCTCAAAATAACCCTAATTAGTCCTAATCAACCCTAATTAGCTATAATTAGTACAAGGTAGTCCTCATTAACACTAATTAGCCCTAACATAACCCAATTAATGCCTAATTAGCCCTAATTAGGACTAATCAACACGACTCCGCACAATAAAACCCGGCTATTAGCTCAAAATAACCTTAATTACTCCTAATCAACCCTAATTAGCTATAATTAGCCCAAGGTAATCTTCATTAACACTAATTTGCCCAGAGATTGTTCAATTACTCGTTTCTTATAAAACCTGCATTCTTTATATTCGTTGTTGTTTTGCGAAGTCCATTGGCAACGAGATGGTTCAACTCGTTGCCAACGAATTCTATTTAAACTGGAATTGGTAACATATGCAACGATCTTTCTGCAGTTTTGATATTTTGGAAAGATTCTTGCATATATTATCAATTTCTGAACGCATGCATGCATAAAAACCCTTAGTTCCCGTTCAAAGGTACTCATTACAAAGTAATGCTTTGTAATGAGCCTTTGGATGTCCAGTTTGGATAATTTGGAAAAGTTACGTGTTTATAAAACAGTGTTTCAACTCATGCTCTGTGTTCTATGTCGTGGATATTTGGTACACGTTCTCACGTGTTTCTCCATGTGCATACAGATCTGGTATTCGAAACCTTACAAGGCAAGGTTTGATGAATGTTAGAACACCTAATCGATGTCGTGTACTTGGAGAAATGCGGGGAGGTGCTGCCGAATTTTTCGCAGACATAGGACTAAGCATGAGTTATTCACTGTTTTATAAACATGTGCTTTTCTGAATGGGATAGGACCACTACCTATTAGAGAATGGAGGGGAAATACATAGACATGTTGTCACATTCATGCATTCATATTTACATCGACCTTGCCTAATGATTGGTCATAATTGAAGGTGGTATACAGTACGATAATTCAGTCGTCATGTCGGTCGATCGAAGTTGGATGAAAAGGAAGAATGCTGACGATTTTGAGGATCGCGTTGACGAATTTCTTGACTTCGCTTACGCGCATCCTGCACATGTTGACTTTGATAAGATAAGGTGTCCGTGCTGTAGATGTGAGTTGTTGCATTGGAGAAAAAGAATTGAAGTAAAATGGCATCTTTGTCGGTACGGTTTTATGGGTGGATACACAAGGTGGACGCAGCACGGGGAAACGATAGTATTGTCGTCCAACCCGGCTAGTCAAACTGAAGTTAGGGAGGAGGCACGGTATGATTACCGAGATATGATTATGGATGCTGGGCATGCTAATGTTGACTGGCGTTACGAAGGTGGTGACGACAGTCCACAACCGCCGAACGAGGGGGCTCATCAGTTTTATGAGTTGTTGAGAGCTGCGGAAGAGCCGTTGTGGGATGGAGCTCCGAAACACACACGGTTGTCTGCGGTTAGTAGGTTATTACAGTTGAAATCAGACCACGGGCTGAGTGAGAAAGGTTTTAACGAGTTTGTTACCTTAATCAAAGAAATTCTGCCCGAAAGTGAAAAGCTACCGCCGTCGTACTATGACGCGAAGAAGATGATGAGGAAACTTGGGTTGAGCTATGAGCGGATAGATGCGTGCAATAATGATTGTGTATTATTCTGGAAAGAGAATAAGGATTTGTCACGGTGTCCAGTATGTGATCATTCGAGGTACAAACCGGACAAAGGGAAGAAGAAAAACATTGCATGGAAGATATTGCGATATTTCCTGGTCACACCACGGCTTCAGAGAATGTACTACTCCTCCAATACGGCTGAACATATGAGGGCTCACCGTGAGACTCGTAGCAACGATGTCGATGTGCTGACACACCCAGCTGATGGAGAGGCGTGGAAGGAGTTTGACCGCAGGCATCCAGTCTTTGCTCAGGAAGTTCGAAATGTTAGACTTGGTCTGGCAACCGATGGCTTCAACCCTTTCGGTCAGTCTACCACGCCTTCCTGTTGGCCTGTTATTATTGTCCCGTACAACCTTCCACCAGGCATGTGCATGAAGAAGCCGTACATGTTCTTGTCGTTGCTTATTCTGAGGCCGAAGAGTCCCGGTAAGGACATAGATGTGTATTTAAGGCCGTTGATTGATGAGTTAAAACAGTTATGGAATCATGGAGTCGAAACATATGATGCATCCCTTAAACAAAATTTTCAGATGAGGGCTGCTTTGATGTGGACTATACATGATTTCCCCGCATTGGGAATGACGTGTGGCTGGAGCACACATGGGAAGCTAGCATGCCCTGCTTGTATGGGCGTGAACCCCGGTCATACGTTAAAGCACGGCGAAAAGCCCTCGTGGTTCGGATGTCACCGTAAGCTTTTGCCACCGGGCCATCAGTTTCGTAGGCAGAAGGATAAATTTGACGGGACAATCGAGCGTGAGGTTGTCACACTGGACTACCCATCTGGTGAAGAAGTGCTCTCACACCTGGAGGCACTTGATACTGACATACCACACGGCAAGGGTGTGCCAGATCAGAAGATTCTAGGGTACGGGAAAGAGCACAACTGGAGAAAATTTTGTATCTTCTGGGAGTTAGCCTACTGGAGGACGCTCGTTATCCGAAACAACATGGATGTGATGCATATTGAGAAAACGTTTTTGATAATGTGTTCAACACAGTGATGAATGTCAAGGGCAAATCAAAAGATCACCTTAAAGCGAGAAGGGATCTACAACAGTTGGGTGTACGCCGTGAATTGCATCCTCGGACAGTCAGTGGGAGGACGATACTTTCGAAAGCACCTTACTGTCTAGACAAGAAACAAGTGGAGAAGGTCTGTCAGTGGGTTAAGAATTTGAAGCTTCCGGATGGGTTTGCGTCCAACATATCTCGTTGTTGCAATGTATCGGAATGCAAGTTCCAAGGGATGAAGAGTCACTACTGCCACGTATTCATGGAGAGATTCATTCCTATTGCCTTCCGGGGTTGTTGCCACGGGTTGTTTGCGAGACTTTGACTGAATTATCTCATTTCTTTCGAGATATATGTTCTTCTACGATCTGGGTGAGTAACATGGAAGTGCTTGAGAAGAACATTGTGGTGACGATTTGCAAGCTGGAGAAAATCTTCCCACCTTCGTTCTTTGATTCAATGGAGCATCTGCCTGTTCACTTGGCATATGAAGCTAAGATGGGTGGACCAGTGCAATATCGGTGGATGTATCCCTTCGAGAGGTAATCTTTAAATTGTTACAGTTGTTCGTTTACACTTAATGCGACACATGTTATCATTGATATTCCACCTAACTCAATTCGCTAAACTTCTAGGTTCATGTTTCATTTAAAGAAAAAAGTCCGCAATAAGGCTCGGGTTGAAGGCTCAATTGCGGAGGCTTACGTAATGGAAGAACTTGTAAACTTTTGTAGTCAATATTTCGGGCCTGATGTTGATACAAGGTTAAATCAACTAGGCCGAAATGACCCCGGATACGGCACAAATTTGGAAGGGCAATTGTCAATATTCAAGCAGTCAGGTAGTCCGTTCGGCCGAACGTATACTCGATGGCTAACGGATGAAGAATACAGTGCTGCAACAATATATGCCCTTCTAAATTGCGATGAAGTTTCGACATTCGTTGAGTAAGTTAAAGTCTTAATTCACTTACATTGCTGTACATAATTGAAAGTGTGTTAAGCGAGTAAACTATATATATTGATTTGCAGTGAGTTCGATGCGGAATCTTTAATCACTGATCCCGCAAGACTTGAATCTCATCGAAAATCACAATTTGTACAGTGGTTCAAAAGGCGTGTAAGATTGTTATCATTGATATTATGTGTTATATACAGTTCTGTGGCCAATTAGTATACTGATTTATCCTTAATTTTTACCGTCATCTACAA
This sequence comes from Escallonia herrerae, assembly GCA_033070095.1. Classification (NCBI taxonomy): domain Eukaryota; kingdom Viridiplantae; phylum Streptophyta; class Magnoliopsida; order Escalloniales; family Escalloniaceae; genus Escallonia; species Escallonia herrerae. Next base: position 132,413 of record JAVXUP010001169.1, on the reverse strand, counting down.
TAGGTTCAGTCAATGGATAGACCAGTGGCCTCCTGCTTGAAATTACTAGCTGAAGGCCCTAACAAACAAACATCCTGTTACGGAGGCTATATCATCAACGGGTTTAGGTTTAACGTAAAAGATGATGACCGAACAAAACAAACCCAAAACAGTGGAGTCTTGGTCAACGGCGACTGTTATGCCGAGAATTGCATGGACTTTTACGGAGAGCTAGATGAGATTGTTGAGCTAACATATCTGGGTTCCCAAAATCACCTGGTAATGTTCAAGTGTACGTGGTTCGATGTCACATGCAGTAGAGGAATCCGTGTTAGCTCTCAAGGGATTGTAGATGTCAATGTCAAGTCAAGACTTGCATCAGACGAGCCCTTTGTGTTTGCTAGTCAAGCTGTACAAGTCTTTTACGCGGAGGACGTCGCCAATCCCAAATCTCATTGGTATACAATTATTAAGTCCAAGAAATTGCCCGTGACATATGACAGTGAGCTAGACTCCTTTCAAGCCGACCAACCACCTGTCTTGTTCCCTGTTGAGGTCAACAACGAGGAGGACGATCTTCCTCTTCCAACAACACTTCATGTAGGAGAAGAAGTCGTAGATGATGACGCGGAAGACGTGGAAAGTGTTGGAGATGATGTGACCGAGTCTACTGATGAAGAGGATGAATTAGAAGATGAAGAGGACGACGAGTCCCACGAAGAAGAGGACGACGAGGAAAGTGATGAAGATGATGATGATTCTCAAACTGAAAATGATTGACTTGTAATGTTGTAACAAGCCCGGAAAAAATGTAGTCACATTTTAGAACTTGGTTCATATTGATGTGTTTTTGCACCTCCGTTCATATATATATATATATATATATATATATATATATATATATATATATATATATATATATATATATATATATATATATATATATATATATATATATATATATAGTGCCGATGATTTCTGCCAAATTATTATTTTTAATGTGTTCATGTATTTGTAATTTATCTATACGAAGTCAGATATGGATAGGATACGGGCTATTCGTGGCCGGGTTGGACGCCGAGCTGCTTCCTCCCCGGTGGGTCCCACCTCCCACCTCGTCATTGCCCACTGATGACGAGGCACAGAGTGAGTGTACAGCAGATGGGGCCCCAGCTCCAGCCCCAGCCCCAGCTCCAGCCCTAGCCCCAGCCCCCGCCCCAGTCGTCGCCATCACCCTAGCCCGACACAGATTCATCCCACACGCGCGTTGATTCTCCATCTTCCGTGGGTTCTACCACAGGTATAGTTGATAACGGTGTTTAGTACATTTTCGCTAGCTTTATATTTAAAGTATATTTGAACTATATTAATGTTGTGTTTTGTAGGATCTCGACGAGGCCGTGGTCCGACACGCGGGGTACGCATCGACCCCCAGCGTAAACAGAGAGTTACGCTCACCCAGGAGGGCCTGTAAGTAAAAAAAATATCACATCATGCCTTATATTTAAAATTTTGGGGTGTTAATTTATATTTGAACTGTATTAATTTATTTATTTACTTCTTTGGCAGGATCCTGGAGATCGGCGTTCTTGTGAAGGGCCGATTCTTCGAGCCACGCCTGTACTGGAAGGACTGGGATGCCGCTGCGAGGGAGTCCCTATGGGAGGAGTGGCTGGTACGGTGAAGTATTTTTTTCAGCGATAGTATTTGTTTAATTAGAGTTTGTTTTATGTAGTTAATTTGTGTTATTGAATGCCTTACAGGAGGGGTTCACGTTTGACTCGCCTGAGCAGCAGGCACTGGGGCAGCAGGCCTTCTTTGCTTACATCGGCAAGAATTACCGCCGATGGCTCCACGACGCACGGGACCGGGCGAAGAAGATGCTGCCCGAGGGTGCCCCAATGACGGAGATGACGAGATATCCCCCACATTGGATATCTCCGACTGTATGGACGGCAATGATAGATCGGTGGGCTGCGGATCCAGGTTGGGACGCCAAGAGTAAGTGCAGGGCTGAGAACAGACAGAACAAAGATCCGACGCACACGGGGGGTCGGTGCCACACGACATCGTCCGACACAAGAATGCGGTCGAGCACCCGGATCTGGAGGACGATGAGGTCGTAGCTCTGACGTATAATCAGACGCACGTGCGGAAGAAGGACAAGGACGAGGCGCACCGAGCGGGCGACTATATTTCAGATATTGCCCGGCGGATCGATGTGAGTCAATTTGTTTAAATTGTTAATTTTTTTTCTTTCTATCCTCAATGTCTGTTGCGTTAATTAATGCCCTAACATATCTTTAAATCACTGTTTTTTGCAGGCCTCGTATGAACAGCTTAGGGGGTCCGAGGAGCAGTCCGGACAGCCATCAGCGTCCACTAGTACGGGTGCGAGTACTGGGGCGTTGAAGCGATGGCTGGATACGCAGGAGGTCGTCAATCGGCCGAAAGGCCGCATACGCGGCCTGCCTAGTCGACTGCTCGTGCCGTGATAGGAGCGTCCTCACCCCCCACTGCCCCTCCACAGACACCGGCTCCTCGGCATCCGTTGGACGGAGGAGATCGCGCGCATTGCTACGGTGGTGTTGAGGATGATCAGGGAGCAGGATCAGCAGGGTACCGCAGCTGGACATGCCGAGCCGGCCCCAAATCAGCAGGATCCAGATCCGGGACTCGACAACCCCTGATGAGCCTCTTCTCGTGCCCGGTCCCAGCTCCCCCCCGACCCCCGCGCCCGGCTTGTACTCTTCTCCCCTCCCCTAACCAGCTGTATCTAGTTCCCAGCTTGTACATAATGAGTCTTTTTTATGATTAAGTTTACATATTTCTTTATGTATTGATTATTGCGTGTTGTTGTTGAGGATTGATTATTGCGCGTTGTTGTTGAGGATTGATTTTTTTATTACAGGTTTGGGCATTAGAAAAATAAAAAAAATTATTTTTAAAAAATTTTGACTTTTGGTGACGGATTATATTTGTCGCTAAAAGTTTTTATTACTATCCGTGTTTAGCGACGGATTATTCCGTCGCTAAATAAGAAATTTCGCGACGGATTATTCCGTCGCAAAATAAGAAATTTCGCGACGGAATATTCTGTCGCTAAAATATTTATTCCGTCGCTAATTTAACAAAAAAATTAAATTAAAATACTTAAAATATAATTAGAGACGGATATTCCGTCGCTAATTAATAAATAAATCTATCGCAAAAACTTAAATATAACACGACGGATTTGAAAATTTCATCGCCAAACTAATAGTGAAGGGCTTTTATACGATAGACTTTTAGCGACGGTAAATCCGTCGCTAAGAAATTTAGCGACGGATTTTTCCGTCGCTAAAAACTTTTTTTCTTGTAGTGAAAGTATCATAAGTATGACTATCCAACCACCTTAGATTTATGTTTGTTGCATGTCATCTGATCATGCATAGTCACACAATGAGCACCAATTTCGTACGACGTACATCCGGAGATTATTTATGGAGATATCAGTAAAAGTTAAAATTTACTATTATTAACATGGAAGGAACCTGCCAAGTTAAAGAGAACGAATGAAGAATGTGTAGTTGAACCATTTTTCCTTTGAGTTAAAACAATTTGTTTTATTCTTAATTCCTATCGTATCTGTCCTTTGTTCCATAATTCCACGAGAGTTTATGCATGGGACACTTAAACCCTTTTTAGAAACTTAACTTGTAGTTGAATTCTTCCCTGATATGATTAGGGTTATTGGTTCCTTTATTGACCAATAACCCTAATCATATCAATCATTCAATCAACAGTACTTTGTTGACTTTCAACACAACTTTGTTAGGATTTCTGTCTTCCCCCTGCTCGATAGACAACAATGGGAACCAACGTTCAGAATTTTGTATTCAAAAAAGCTGTGGTAAGAAAAGGCTCAAAAGCATGGAGAAGAAGATCAGAGAGCTTACAATATTGTGCGACATCGAAGCATGCCTCGTATGTTTCGACGAGAGCGACGGTGTTTCGCTACCTTCTTCCTGCTATTCCTGGCCGCAAGACTCAAACGCCTCCGTGTCGCTGATCGAGAGGTACTACAAAAAGGTTTCCAGGAGACCTGAAGGTGGGCAGAGGAGTTTGCCCAACACCTCGACTGGCTTGACAGGTTTGCCTGAAGCCGAGATGGGTTCGTCTACGGATGAGAATGGTGATGGCGACGGCGGTGAGCCTGCAGTTTCTGATGAAGTCCAAGACTTATTGCAACGGATCGATCGAAAGAAGGCGGCCGTGGAGCAGAGGATCCAGCTCTTGAACGCAGCTGAAGAGGCTGAGGACAGAGAGAAGAAGACGTTATGGCTTTTCAGGACGTGAAGGAACATGAAAGTAAATTCATGTTGGGTTTTCAATCTCTGAGAACCCAACAGTCGTAGTTCATGGCTACTTAGGTTGGAAAATTTTGCTTATTTTCTTCTTTTGATTTTCCTTTTATCTGGAATAAAAAGGGATGTATTAAAAGCCCTATGATTTTTGAAGCAGACATCTCAATAAATAAAGTTTGAACGTCTTGATTAATTACTTCATGCATGTAGAAAGAGGACGAGTTCCTTAGATGATCATTTATGAGGACTGTAGCAGAAACCAGGTTTGGAGTTTGGACCCCAGCTCTAAGCTGGAATAAGGGAAGCCATTCCCTGCTTAGTATCAGAAAAACTAGTCTGGCAACGTCAAAAGAAAACAAATGCTACATTGATAAACTAATTAAAGCTCTAATTAATTAAGCTAGCTGTGGGTGTTCTACATCAACAAAGGGAGAGCTTTAATCAAATAGAGTATATTTTAGAATTTTTCCTAATAGTTCGACTTGAGTGACAGTACGTTTTGTTTGCTACAACCGGATGGTTGTTGCTCGAACCTACATTCCAGACTTGTAATCTCATCTAACGGCTAGTGAGTGATACACATGGAATAATGGTACATTAGAATTACACCTTAGTCTTCTTGGAATACAAGAATGGAAGAGTCCGTGATTGTATTTGTACGCAGTGCAATATAAGGATGGAGGAAATTTGTCAGCGGTGTGTAATTGCGGGCAGCGAGACCTGATAAATTAAAAAGTCTACTTTTTTGCTTGCAATCTACTTTTCTCCTATTAATTAGTTATTTGAGTTTTAGCTCCCAAAAAAAAAAACAAAATAAAATAAAAGGAAGTGTCCATAATTGCAAGTATGAGGTATCCCATCTTCAGACATGTGTCTATGGTGAATCTGGATATTCAACGAGCTGAGAGTACGTATAAGTAGGGCAGCATCGGTCTTTGAGAAATTTTGAAGCTGTTGAATAGAATTGACCTGGAAAAAAAATTGAGGGCCAAAACGACTGTGCAAACCCCTACAAAGAAACCTAATTACAAGTTAGCAAACTCTGATCACTGATCTATAAACTGAGAGAAACGGTCCATAAAATCGAAATGGCATCATTGGACTCACCCAGTGCTGCTCTATATATTCCCTCAAACACTCATATTTAGTTATCTAGCTATAAATACTCCAAAACAAGTGTTTGGGAGAATGCTGCACTACATCACAAAGAGATCGAGAAAACAAAACTCGAGGAATGTGGATCATTTGGCCAAGCAATGCCATCCCCTATAGATACATATGTCCACCTCCTCAATCGATGGTGGTGGTACGGTAATTTATTAGGATTATTTTTAAATGTTTACATGGGTTACGGGTCCCTCGAATTCTCTATAATGTACAAGAATAAGTAAAAAATAAGGGACATTTTGGAGACAATCCCAGTAAGCTATCGTATTGTGTCTCCTTAAGCATCCGGTAAGTGTCTGCATGGCATAGCCTTTAAAATCTACCTCTGTTCATCCGGTGCAAGAGTGGCCAATTGGTTGTGTTTTTGACTAAATTTTAGCGGGTTGGTTATGTGGCATAATTTCGGATGTCCGGTTTTGATCAGACGACTATAATTAAGGTTATAACATCATTCAGAGTAGACAATCGGGGTCCCTGTTTTTTTGCTTCCCAAAGCGAGTTCATACTTTTGCAGCAAGGGCATTTTAGATTTTTTTAGAAAAAATTAACATGCCAAGTGTAAGTTGGGTGTAATTTCTTGTACATTTGTTGTAGGAAAACATGTCCTTCAGGATCAAGTTGAAGCAATTACTTACGTACAACCCTCTATTTTGGAGGTAAAAATTCGTTGCTAAATATTTTAGTGGCATTTTTGTACTACACGCAATGCTTATTGATAAAATTGCTGCCACAAGTGCCAATGAGCTGCTCAGTAAAAACCATTTTAAGTGTACGAGAACGTCTCTATATATGTTGTTTTTTAAAATTTCTTTTTCATCTCATTCTCATGTCAAATCTATAGGGCTGACATGAGTTTGTATAGAAAACGAAAAGAAAAAACTATAGGACTATCCGAATTCTAACTGAACTATGTTTCATTTTCTTTCCCTTTTTTTTTTGGGGGGCGGGGGCCGTAGAGATTTGGAGAAACGCATTCCTCAGTAATTGAGTGATCATGGACCGCAGAAAATGCCACGTGTCTTGATCACAGACCACCAATATTTACTTGGAAATTTCCTAATAAATCTCAATCTTAAAACCTCAAATTCTTCACTGCTTTACCAAGTTCACATGGGAAATCGGCTGGTTTGAGGTTTACCCAAATCGCGTAGGAGAAGTAGTTCAGCATGGCTTCTGCTCTCTATAAATAAGCCCCAATATCCCCTTCAGAATTCCCAAGTTTCAACTCCACGCAATGGCCTTCACCAGCCACCGTCCTTGTTCTTATTCTTCTTCCTTCGTTATCTTTGTGCTATTCTTCTGCTTCATCATCCCATGTTATGCCCAGATCAAAGGCTGTCCGTTCGACGCCATCTACAACTTCGGCGACGGTGAGTCCGCTCCTCCTCTGCGCATGCTCGACCACCTCGCCCCTGCCTTCCATCTCCCTCCGCCGCCGAGTCACTACGCCAAAGATGGTCACTTCCCTTTCTACCATGGTACAAACTTTGCTTCACGGGGTTCCACAATCGGCCGCACCCCTATCTTCGTAGAGAAACACACCCAGCCGCAATCGCAGACGCATTCGTTGGAATCACAAGAATATTCTTTTATCAAATTCTTAAAGTCCATTACTCCGTCTCCTGAGCAAGCCCTCGAGATGCTTGGAAGATCCCTTTTCATAATCAACGAGGCCGGGCTTAACGATTACAAGAACGCTTTTCAGCATGGGAAATCCGTTTCAGAGGTCTACACGTACGTACCACCGGTAGTTGCAGGCATCAAGGTTACCTTGATGGGATTGATTGAAGATGGTGCAACCAACATCTTAGTTCCTGGAAGTTTACCTTTGGGTTGTTTACCCGGCTACACGGCATTGTTTCCGAGCAACGATCCGACGGCGTATGACGCTGGCAAGTGTGAAAAGGAGCTCAACTCCTTTGCAGTCCTGCACAACGACCATCTCCAGCAGGCGCTCATGGTGCTGAGGGAGGAATTTCCTCACGCTCGTATCATATACCTTGATTATTACAATGCTTTCATGGCTTTGCTTCACAACCACGCAAAGTCCTTGGTTTCCGACGGGTTTGGGTTGACGGAGGAGGCGTTGAAGAGCTTGGTGGACACGATAATCAGCCAGAAAGGATTTGCCTATCCCGAAGTAGAGTTCCCAGAAGTGACTCATTGTGTTATGTAACAAGCAGTAGGAATTTTGTAGTATGTTTGATATCCTATATTTGAGAATTGAAGCAAAAAGTTGAAGTCAATTTTGTGTTTAATGCTAGCATATAATATGAAATTTCGCTACCGTCTAGGTCATTGGATGATAGCTGCAGCTTTTCTTATGGCGAGAGTTAATGATCGTTAAATATTTTTAGTAACTTTTATTTAGTGACGCTAATTGTTGCTAAAATCTTAACAGAAATGCCACTAACTGTATTTGGTGACTATTAATTATCACTATACGAATGCTTGCATCTGTCTTCTTCCAACCCTTATAGCAGAGAAATTTTTTCCATATAATATACTGTGTCAACCAGAAGTTTGAGACTGTTCTTTATTCGTGCTGATCTCTTCTGGGCATGCGCCTTATTCTCTGGTAAGACGTTCTGTTGGCATACCATGATTATCAGCTTAATTATCACAACCATATCTCAGCCATCACACAATTTTTAGGGTTGGAAGTCCATTTGCAATTATGTGGAGACTGAAGTCATATTCTGATTGGGAAAAAATTTGGCTGCTACCTGGATAGGAACCAAAGTTTGTTATTCTGATTGCTTGTTTTTCACAATTTTTTGACGTTTGATTTGTTATTTGATGACATGTTTCAATGTGTATTTCAAAATATATGGCAAAAGTTGTCTTGAATTTCTTGCATATTATATCCAGAGTATCTCAATTCATAAGTTGGTATGAAAGCCCTTGCCGTTTAACGGAAGCTTCTTCTCATTATTTTTCTGATGGGCTATGCCAAGTGATTTCTCACATGTAACTGGCCTGCCGAAGATACATACAGCCAGATTCCTATAAAAAGAAGAGAAACAGTATTTGATGAGGACTGAAGGTATTGTTTCCGGTTTCCTACATCTGACACCAAGGAATCGAGAATCAATGAACAACCTTTCCAACAAATGAGGCCAACTTTTCTGGGTTTTCACGTTCAAAAATTACCGTATCTCGGACCAATTGTGAAAAACAATGGTACAATGAGGATGAAGCAAAAATGATTAAAGAAATAAAAATCAGCTTCGATCCCCTTTTCAAATGCCATATTGAACGCTGCTTTATGTAGGACTTCAATCTATACAAATATGACCTCAAACTTTGCACACGGGTTGTTCTCTATGTGATTCTTGAATTCAGCATCGTCTTTGAAACTAAACGTATACAATGCTTGCCTTTGTGTCATGCCAAGGGGATATATTCTGTACACTTTAAGCTCAGAACCTCCTCTTATGCTTTCGGGTCTTTCCTGTTTCCAGACGGGTACATGTTTCAGAGAGTTGAACTTCAATAGCACAGCAGATTTGAAGGCCTCCAGCGTCAAAGTCCCCAACCTGCCCAGATAAGAGTCGTAAATGAGAAACCTAGGCATTCAAGAGTGTCAGTGTGGGAACGCTAAATAACCAGTCTAGGTATACAGGCAATAGGCGTAAAAAATGTTTCACTTGACCGTTGAAAACCTAAAAAAAAAAGGCGCGCAAACTCGACCTCATTTATTGGAAGCATACTAACAAATTAAAACAGAAAGGAGGAGTAAAAAGAGAACAGAACAAAGCCAATACGTGACCCATGTCCCCCCGCCAGGCACTTTATTAGAAGAGAAGAAAAAAAGATAAATCGGATCTTTGGAGGTGGCCGCCATGGATGATGTCCTTTAGGCTCATAGTTTTATCCTAACAGAGTGCACATCCTAACAACCCAATCACATGGAACTGGCAAAACAACAGCAAATAGGAAAAAGAAAAGAAACTGAACACCAGAGAAAACAGAGAGAAAAAGAAACACAGCTTAAAAGACGACTACATTGATTTTCCTCAAAGCATTTCAAAAACACTCAAACTTCCCAAGAGGAAATTTAATTTTCCCATCGAAATTTGAGCTGAATAATTGAATAAAATGCTCACTTAAATATCAGAGGCAAAGGAGTATAATATTCCTTGCCGTGGAGTAAAATAGTTAACTCGTCTTACCAGCATCCAGAAAAAATGCATAAATACTTCTGCATATATAGTCAAGAGGGTGAATGAGATCACCTCAAGAATATAGACTCCATGTCAAACCTCCCTCTTTCGCGTACATATACATGATAGACAGTTTCTAAGCCTCTGGTGCACTTGCATGGGCGTTTCGGAAGGCTTCTTTCTTCCTTCTCATGAATCATTGTTGCCAGGTGAATGCACAGACGGCATGACGAGTGAACTGCTGCCATATCTACAAGGGCCTTGAATGAATCAGAAGGGCCCTCATACTTCCACCTATAAATAATAACAATAAACTAAGTAAAATAAAATAAAATTCAGAACGCATTCCAAATTTTAATAGTCAAAAAATTACTCTATTGATGCTGACCTTAACGACTGGTTGTAAGCGTCGGCATTTTCGGCAAGGTATTTCATTTTCTTGGCAACTGAATCAACATCTTTCAGCTCCCTAATATGTAAAACGGAACCAGGTGAAGGAGCAAAATCCTGGATATTTGGAGCACCAACCACGACAGGAACAGATCCTACGTAATAGTCATTTAACATTCACAGGATTGGTGAACTGTGGATGTGTTCGTTAAGCAAACGAAACAGAAGATACAAGTCATGAAATAACGAAGGACACGTAAGAATTCAAAGATGACATGTAAGGAAGGAAAAAAAAAAGGCCCAATGCGGCAGTAGAGCGTACGCACTGCAATCGCGAAGGCCATAAGGTTGTTCAGTTTTGATTTGCTCCCCCGCCTTGATTGACAGAGAGAATAAGCGCTGGCGGGATTGACACAGAGGGGGCAGGAATGGCTGTTTTCTGGGAATAAACTCTGTGGCAAAAATGAAGAGCAGCTGCCCAGGGATTCAAGTTAAAACTTGGAATGAAAGATAATTCGGTAAAGGTTATTCTTTATCTTTCTTTTATTATCGTTCACCATGCAAAACAGAGGAACCTTTATTCAGTTGTTTGGCAAAGATACATCATGCATGCAGAGGCTAAACATGCCTGAGCCAGTCCCCAAGACTACAGCAGAAGTAATAGCTGGAAAGGGATGTAAGGCTAATAGAGTTTATTCTAATCCAAGAACTGTTAATCACTTGCAATCGCAATAGTAGAGCTTAAGAAGAAACATTCTTGAGAATATTGATAAACTCCAAATTTACTTCAAAAAGTTAAATGATCCCTTACTTGGGCCTTCTTTCTTGAACAAACCAAGTTCATACTTGAATTCTGACCATTGCCGTATATTCCACCAATAGTTAAGTTTTTAGAATATTTCTGATCTGGTTCGACATTTGAATTCCTCAAACTGAAGAATGAAAACGGAAAATTGAACTTTGGCCCCCCTCTACTTTGTCTCGAGCGGTTTGGCCCCCTCTTCTTTAAAAAATTGTACTAAACCTACCTCTACTCCGGGAAAGTGTGCACATTGGAATGATTCCGTCCAACTTAACCCCATTTTTGTACAGAAATCGTTTGGCACCCTTCAAAAGACCAAAATACCCTTTCAAAAACACACAGCACAAAACACCACAGTTGCCCCCCCATCACCCACAAACACCGGGACCCTGCATGCACAAAAATACTACGGGTCTCCCCCCCCCCCCCCCCCCCCCGAAAAAAAAAAAACCCCCCCTCCTCCCCATGCACGAACACACACACAATCACACTGCAGAAAACACAAACACAGCCACATTTAGCACACACAAGACACACCCACACTGAACACTAACAATCACAGTCACCTGCACAAATACACGCACACACACCACACTGAACACACACAACCACAACACAAAACAAACAAAAACACACACCCACACAAGCTGAACAAACACAAACACACCCCGACACAAACACACATTGAACATGCACAAATCAAAATGACTTGCACAAAAACACACAATCACTGCACAAACACACACACTACGGTCCCCCCCCCCCCCCCCCAAACACCTACGAGCACACAATCACTGCACGAACACACACACACATGGGGGCAGGGGGGAGGGTCAAGAAGAAAAAGGTGTGTGTGTGTGTGGTGGGTGGGGAGGTGAGGGGAGGGGGGAAGGGCATGTTGTGAGTGGGCGTGTTTCCATTTGGTGGTGGGTTTTGGGGGACGGGGGGCGGTGTGGTAGTGGATGAATATGCGGCAGATGGTAGGGTTGCTACACCATCGTGTATGGTGCGCATGGAGTGTCTGTGTGTGTAGATGGGGTAGTTGGGGTTAGGGTGGGGAGCGGTGGGTTGTCTGTTGGTGGGTAGGCGTGGGGGAGGGGGTGGGAGGAAACATATAAGTCAGAATGATTTGGCTTGAAATTTGGGTATAGAGAGGAGTAGTTATGACATTTTAGCAGGCTCTGTTAGAGTCCCGTCCAATGTGCACAATTTCCCAGAGTAGACGTAAGTCTAGCACAAGTTTTTTAAGAAAGGGCACCAAACGTCTCTCGAGACAAAGCACAGGGGGCCAAAGTGCATTTACCCAGAATAAAATCGAGGGTGGCTAAATCAACACCCTTTTTTGCCAAAAGTTGCTCTAGTGACCTTCTTTAACCCTCTAGTGACCAAGTGGTGTGGACTTAGCAGAAAAGGGTGTGGGTTTAGCCCCACCCTAAAAATTGCAATGACAATCTTTACATCCCATCACATCAGCTTTGGCAGCCACCATGACCTATGTTATATGGACTCGTTACAAGTATCCGAATCGGACACGTGTACCACATTTCCAAAACCTAAGACATGGGGACACAGGCAAACTATTCTATCTCTTGTTATTTTATAGTTATTCCTTAGTTTAACTTGGTGCTTTATGTGGTGCATATAATCTTAGTTTAAAACTTTTATCATCTAAGAGAAACACTATAAATAATGTTCTTGGTGGCATATCTCTTAGATGTGTCCCATACTTAGATCCAAGTATCGAGTGTCCGACATGGGTACTTCACTCATTTTGAAGGGTTCATGTAACATAAACCATGACAACCAAAACCTTGTTTACTTTATGCTGGAGGGTTTTTTTCATTGGGATGGGGGGAGAAAATACTATTCTCTCCGTACCAAAAAAATTAATTATATTTCCTTTTTGAGCTGTCCCCAAAAAAACTGATCACTTTCCGAATTAAAAAAAAAAAATTGGTGTCTTTTCATGTTTACCCTTTTTCCACTTTTTTATTTTATTTGTTGCCTAATTTAATCCTCCACCAACCCATTTTCTCTCTCCAAGCCCACGTTCTTCCTCCTCCTCCCCCTCCCCCCCCCCCCCCCAGGTTAGAATGGAAAACTCATAAAATATGACTCAACGTGCAAGTCAAATATGATCAAACAATTTGGGAAGGAGGGAGTACATGATGTCAAAGAAAACTAAACACTCAGATAAATCTGGGGTTGACACAATTACGAGGTAATAGGATAATGAATAAATGGAAATGAAAGTTTATACCAGCAACAAGAGATTGGAAAAATTTCTCGGTGACATAATCTTCCTCATTGGAGTTCTCAAAAGCCAGACTAAACTTGTAACGCTTCAGAGCTTCAACTTTCTCCACTGCAAAATATTTTGGACTTGGCTCATTAGAGGATGTTCAGTTACATGCCATGAGAAAGAAGGGGCCTCATTATACATACATAAAAACATATATATTCACATATACACACACACACATGGTGTATGTGTGTGTTGTAGTTGCTATTATTCTTATACAAAACTTAGCACGCAACTCACATTGTCATTATCCTCCCTTTTCTTCTCACTATCAGACCACGCAACATGTAACGACAAGGACTAATACAGCTGGAGGATGAAGAGTAGGTCCGTTGGGAGAACCAGTGGACCTTTGAATAAGCAAAATATCTCTACTTGTGTTGGTCTGTGGTTGTTGGGAGGGGGTGAGGGCCGAACTCAGATACTACAAATAGTTCAATTATCTTTCTGAAATGTTAGCATGACGCACCCTTCTCTTTTTCCAAGAGACTACTTGAATTTTCACACACAACACAAAGGATGGTTGTAGGTAAAGTTTGCAACATGTAACGACAAGGACTAATACAGCTGGAGGATGAAGAGTAGGTCCATTGGGAGAACCAGTGGACCTTTGAATAAGCAAAATATCTCTACTTGTGTTGGTCTGTGGTTGTTGGGAGGGGGTGAGGGCCGAACTCAGATACTACAAATAGTCCAATTATCTTTCTGAAATGTTAGCATGACGCACCCTTCTCTTTTTCCAAGAGACTACTTGAATTTTCACGCACAACACAAAGGATGGTTGTAGGTAAAGTTTGAACTTTGAACATGTGTAGCATTCTTAGTTGAGTCGCACAATGCAGTTAACTGTACGTTCTCGAAATGTTAGATTTCCTAATTGACAAATATATGGAGCATGGCCAGTAAAAATTAATTATCCTACATAAATCAAGGTCACAAAACAGCCGAACAGGTTGATGACATGCAGTGACTGTTGCTTTCATAAACATACAATCACCAAAACAGCCATCTAAAAGAATCAAGTCTTAGCGGCATGTGAAAGGCAAGGCAGGTGCCCAGCTTCAAATTTTAAGAACCAGTACTTTCTCCCAAAACCCAAGTCAACATCTCGAATGGTTGAATGTAGTCAAATTATGTAGGATTAACTTCAATGTGCAAGATAGTATGCAAAAGACATGCCCATAGCTAAGTGGAGTAAGACATAGTCACGCAACCAAAGCTAAGTGGAGCTAAACATAGTCACGCAACAAAAAGGATCTACTGTCTGGAAATTGGAAAATGCAAGGATCCATTTAAATCACATTTGCAGAATTATCATCACATAATTCCTGAGTCACTTGTGGAAAGTAATCAACATGCTCAACATGCTCACCACGTCCATCACGATTTCGATGACAACCACCATAAGAATCAATCTTGATGTTTGACTTCTCAAGTGCTTCAAGAGATTGTAAGCGAAAGTTGCGTGCGGCACAATTAGAAATGAATGCAGCTGCCAGAGCACTTTCAGTCTTTGGTTGCAAAGGGGCCATTATATCATACTCAGCCCAAGAAAAATACCCAACAGGAACATCTGATGAGAGACTAGTCGTCATAACAATGTTATATCCCCTCCTACAACATAAAAAAAATTGACAGCTTTTCATCAGAAGTTTATGATAACATGCAGCGTCTTTAACAACTAAGTTTCCAAACTCCGCCCTTAGATAACATGATTTGCTATACTAACCTCATGCATACAAAGATTTAAGCCAAACAAAGGTCAAGACGTACTCCGTCCAGAAAGTGTTCCAATTTCAGTTAATTTATGCTATAAGAGTTGCATTCACTCATCGGACATATCTTGACCTTCACTTGATTTGAACGATTCTATGCATGATCGAGATGGTTAGAGCATGTAGTCCAATGGTTGATTCTCAAAATTTTGATTCACGCAAAACGTTATTAAGCGAACCTCAAACTCGCATTTCCCAATATATCACTTCTACCTATATACACAGCAATACATAGATATACAAAATCAGTTGTTCATATAATGTAAATTAGCATAGCTATATCATCATGCCAATGTATGCAACAATCAAAAGATTCACAAAACAAAATTATGTCATATCTGCCAGTCATACCAAATTCCCTAAAAGCACCCAAAACTGAGAACAACTCTCAGTATATTAATCTAATGGTTCAATGAATGTTTGTTATGCCACGTTGGGGTAGCCAAAATACCAATTATGAACTCGGGCACAAGCGATGACTTGCGACTGTGCCAAATAACTTTTGATACGCGCAATATGCCTCAGTCCACAATGACGCGGAACATGGCCCACTTTTAATTATTCATGGTTCATAGTTAAACAGCCATACAAACAATATTGTCATCATTTCACTGAAAACACCAGTTTTTCCAAAAGTAGAAAAAGAAGCATTGGGAAAAAGAAACAGGAGGGTACTTGTAGGAAACCAACTCTATTTCGCCTATGCATAAGATAGTTTAATCTTGAAAATGGGATAACTTCAGACAGGTCCTATTCCTTCCAAACAAACTGCCAAACTTCTGTCTTTAAACCAGATGACGCCAAAATGCTAGTATTGCAATTGTACCCTATCAGTTTAATCTTGAAACCAGTTCTATTTCGACTATGCGGTAGATTAAACTTAATCTTGAAAATGCATGTCTTTAGACAGGTCTTATTCCTTCCAAACAAACTGCCAAACTTCTATCTTAAAACCAGATGACACCAAAATACTAAAAAGTGTAATTGTACCGATCAGTTTACATGCAAAAGATTAAATCTTCTCATGTGGTATTCTTCTATATTAAACAAAACAAATATTTTCACCATAAATCCAAAAAGTATCAAAACATATTAAATAGTTTTATCCATCCAGTTTGTAAATCAAAAAGCAAAGCAATCTGGAATTAATTTCTTTTATATAGCAAAAGCAACATGATATGGTGGGGGGTTTTCATGGATTGATTTACAACAATAAGGGAGTCTAAGATTACCTAAACGGAATAATGGTGGAGTCATGTATCTTCTTCTGGGTTAATCAACTCCCGGAACTAAAAGACGGTTCATGATATAAACTCCAAAATCATAAAGATAAATGCCTTAAACAGTTTCAATGACCCCATTCTGTCCTTGGATATGGCAAAAGAGCAGGAACAAGGTTTTAGATTGTTCTTGCTGTTGCTACCTCCCAGAAGTATCCCATTATTCCCTCTTGACTTTTAATAGTTTTACACCACATACGCAATACAAATGTGACGGAAAAAATAAAAAAATAAAAAAGGATAGTCCGGGTCATGCTATTACCAAAGTAGGGATGGCTTCTTCAAAGCAATATTCCTGGCACAGGCAGGACGCAATGGCCACTATGCAGTCCTAGGACAGCTGACAGTTTCATAAGTTCTGTAAAAGGCACTCTGGCCTTGCATTGTGCTCTGACCCATCTCAAATATGACCCGATAGATTAGTAGTTAGACAAAGGAGGCACATGAATGTGTGCAACTATTTTTAATGAATGTGCATACACCAAAAGCTTCCCTTGATTGGGATACAACTGCTCATTTCTAAGCGTATTTTTCTTCCATAACTAACCCCCAACAACATAGATAAAACATAGCTGATGTTCTGACCAAAAGGAATGGTTTAAAGCAGAGCAGGGGGAAAGAGCGCTCAAATATTGGAAAAAGAAGATGTAAGGCATACATAGAGAATGTTCTCCCACAGTTAGGTTTAGGCAAAACAATTAATTACAAATGCTGCCACTCAGTTCAAACAGTATAGATCAGCCTCCAGCCATTCCCCCCCCCCCCCCCCTGTAGTTATAGATACTTGCCACTCAAGGAAAAAAGCCAGTTATGACTTCGTCAAAACATGGCAGACACTAATATCACGTTTAGGAAGGTCACTCTCTTACCCAAGTGGAAGTCTGAAGATACTATGAATAAAACTGAAAATCCGAAGATGCTTGCTCTGCAGTTTCAACTTCAGAATCTTAACGTGCAATGAGTCATTTCAGAGTGTGCTTACCCACCGTCGTGCCATAGCATTGTCGTTCTCAGTATAATATTGAGCTGATTCCATTGATCGAAGCACTCCAGCTGTCCCACCTTGTTGAGGTGATCCAAATGAAGCATCAGGCTTGGTAACCGGTTCAAATCCAAACTTACATCCCACAGAACAAGACCTCCATTCCTAGATAAAAATGTATGAACGAATTCAGAGACACGTGTGGTATGGTTTCAAACTTTATACAAAGTTCAAAACAATCAATATGCATTACGAGAGTGAAAATTGGAATGCCTCATAAGTTTACAGAATATCAACCACAAAAAGGGAAATATTTCCACAATAGAGATAGCCTACCTACGGAAAAAATTCAATCACCCGAGGAAGAATTTAGAAAAAAAAAAGACTCTAATCAGCTGGAGAAATTGTAACTACACTATTATTGCTTTTCCATTTTCCTTTCGTGGAACATAAATGTAATTAAAGCATTTAAATATCAGGACATCCAAGAAATTGAAAGAACATCTCATGGGACAAATGCACATACTGCAGAAGTGATACTATCTTGTAACCACATATCAGAATCTACGTAAATAATGGCATAGTTAGATAAATGCACTGCATTTGGAAAACTACAAACAAATACGTGTAAAGTGTCTATCAAGTGCCAACTATAGTAGCAATAAATATGAGAATAATAGGACTTGCAACATTGTAGATTGTATAAAGCAGGTGCATAAAACATTAGTATAGGGAGTGTCACTCATTAGGAATGCCAATAGGGCCAACCTGTATGTAGAATTGCTACTCCTCCATTCAGAAGCCTGATCCCTCTTGGCTTTCAAGAGCAATTTTTTCCCCTTTGCGTGACTTGTCAACTCACATAGTAGTTAAAAATCAAATACATATCATTTGACAAGTCAAACTAGGGCAGAAACAGCATGTCGTGTACATATGTTTTTTTTACAATCAAGTTCAGTCAAATGCTTATCAGTTAGGATACTAAAGCAGAAATTGGCTAGAAACTTAAAAGCGACTCTAATTTTGAAACGAGTGCTAATAAGGGAACAAACCTGCTCACCACCAGTAACAAAGATGGGATGGTCCTTGAAATCCCTAGAGTACGCCAACCTGTCCTCCCTCTCCAGCCAATCCTCACACGTGCCTGCTTCGGAGCCCCGATCAACCGCATCCAAAATAACAGACCCCGAGCCGAACCCGGATTCGGACCAGCCATCGTCACCCGCCGTTTCGCGAATCGGATAGGGCCACGGGGACTTGGTGAACTGGTAGAACGAGTTGGCCCAGGAGTTGACCAGGGCGGCGTTCTTGGACATGTCGAGTCGGCCCAGGAAGGTGATCTCCGCTATGACAACTAGGGCTATAAATAACGGCAAGAAATTAGAACATCTCTTCTTGGTACTGCTTTTATTGCTGGGTGAAGCTCCACTGGAACTGGGTTGGTCTTCTTGTGCCGAACCGGGTCTTGTGACTCTGTGAATCGGGAGTATACCCATTGGAGACTTTGGCGGGGGGGAGAAGCTTAGATTACGAGGTTTTCCATAGCAATTGTCCAGGGTTTTGGGGAGTCGACTGCCGTAGTGTTTAGGGACGAAGGGTCAAGTTGAAGTAAATCTGATTTGGGGAAGATCCACGGATTATACAATTACCCTAATAGCTAGAAATTAGGGGCTGGACAAGAGTCAAAAGAACACTTCTTTGTTCCATAATGCTAATGTTTAGCCCATCCGATCTAATATCAGTCTCTCTATACAAACACTTCTTCTCTTGATATAAGACCTCTTTTATCATTAATTTTCGTATACAAAATATATTAAATAATTTAATATTTTTATAATATCAAGATTGGGCTTTGAAAATGAATTTAGCTATATTTTTAATATATTTTAAATTATGAAAATCAAACATGTCCTTATAGGGCACATGCGATGCCTGTTCTGTTACAGAGAAATGCTCTTTTAAAAAAATTCGTAAACATACACTATGCCTAAGGTTTCTCTAATACCAAATCATCAAAAAAAAAATTCACCTTAGCCCAAGTATTAAACACCAAACCAATCCTATCAATAGGTTAAGATTAAAAAAAATCATTTGATTGGAGTAAACATAATTTTATGGGCTGGAAAGGCAAAAAATAAAAAAACTCAATGGTTTCAAGTGATGAGGATGTTAAGGGCTGGTTTTTGCATATTCAGTCGGTTTTTCATCTTCCAAATTTTTTCTCCATTTTCTTCTCTTCTTTTTTTCCTACTCAAACTTTACTCTCTTGGTGTCATGTTTCATCATTCTTTTTTTTTTTAGATGAAAGAGCGATATTATTACTCATTATCGGTTACATCACTGAGGATAGCCGGCATTAAAAAACCAGGCGCTTCCTCTAACCAAATTCTAGAATCCAAGTGTACCCTTGCATATTTTGCTAATTTATGAGCCACTGTATTTCCTGTTCTTTTAGTCCAATGTAATTCATATCTCTGAAACCTCAAAAGCATTTTCTTGGCATCATCCATGAGAACACCTATTGTCGATAAATCGTCCTTCGCGCTTTTAAGTGTCGTAATCACATTCTTTGAATCCCCTTTAATTGACACATTCATAAAACCACAGTCAATACCAAATTCCACTGCCAATAGTACCGCTTTTGCTTCTGCTATCTCTGGATCCTCACAATCACTGATATATTGTGACAGCGCTGCATAGAATATGCCATCAGAGTTTCGAATCACCACCCCAGCTCCCATTGCCTTATTCTCCCGAAATAAGGCGCCATCAAAGTTTATCTTGTACATACCTGTAACTGGTGGCTTCCATTTCGGCATGAAGATAGGATTTACACATTGAGCCTTGACCATGGCTCTATGAAAGCTGTCCAGGAATAGTCGTGCCTTTGAAAACAACTCTAATGCATCCATTTGAGCCCCCCTATACATGGTCACATTTCGATTTTTCCATAGCCACCAGCTGACAACAAGCAACAAACCAAATTCATCCTCCTTTGTTCTTTTGTACACATCCGTCCACCACCAGAAGATTGAAGTAGTGCAAGCTATCTCTTTATATAGATTATGTGGGCATAGTGCCCAAACTTGTCGAGCAAAGGAACATGTTCGCAAAGCATGATACATGTTCTCTTGTTCCTGCCCACATGTCGGGCATAAATCATCACACTGAATACCTTTTCGCCTTAAATTGGTGGATGTAGGTAGGATATTGTTGCAACCCTCCACGCGAATATTTTCACTTTGTTTGGCACCTTTGAACTCCAGATAAAACTCCATTTCAGTCCACCATTTGAGCTTGACGCTTGTTCATACTCCTTGGACCTGTGTAACAGATTTAAATCCATAATTAGCCTATAAGAACTCTTCACTGAGAACCTTCCTTGTTTGTCATAGTGCCAAATCAATCTGTCTCGATTGGATAAGCCTCCAAGCGGAATACGGCAAATCAACTCAGCTTCTTGCCTCCAAAAAATACTGTTAACTAGGCTACAGTTCCAAATTTGGTCATTGGGATCAATCAGTTCCTTCACATATGAATCAGGCCATAGATTGGTTGGCGGTGATTGTACTTTAAATGTAATTGGTTGTGGCAGCCATCTATCACCCCATATTTTAGTATTCTCACCATTGCCGATTCGCCAACGTGACCCAGCTTCAATCACTTTTCTTGCTCCAAGAATACCTCTCCATGTCTGGGAAGGTTTATGACCCAGCTTAGCACTGAAAAAGTCCGTATACGGGAAGTATTTTGCCTTAAGAATTTTGGACATCAATGAGGTGGGAGATATAATTAACTTCCATGCCTGTTTAGATAACAAAGCCATATTAAATGCCTTCATTTTCCTAAAACCCATCCCCCCATTATCTTTCCTTTGACATAAGCGATCCCAGCTCATCCAGTGAAGCTTCCGTTTTCCAGCTCCACCACCTCCCCACCAATAGGCATTCATTAGTGATTCAAGATCCTCACAGATGTAGTCAGGTAACAAGAAACATGACATCGTATACGATGGAATCGCTTGTAGAACAGATTTTATTAGCACCTCTTTGCCTGCCTTGGATAACTGTTTAGAATCCCAACTTTGAGTCCTTGTCCACACCCGTTCTCTTAAACAACTGAATACCTCTATTTTGGATTTTCCAATTGTCGATGGAAGGCCCAAGTATTTGTCATGTGCCGCACCTACAGGAATACGCAATATCTCGCTCACGCCTTGTTTCATCTCCTCCGTTGTGTTTTTACTAAATACCATCGCTGACTTATGGAGATTAATTGTCTGTCCAAAGGCCATTTCATAAAACTTGAGTATGTTTAGCACTACTCCAGCCTCGTTGTTTGTAGCATTGAAGAACAACAAGCTATCATCTACAAATAAGAGATGTGACACATTTGGGCTGTCTCTCCTAATAGATGCTCCATTAAGGTACCCTTTGTTTTCTGCATTTCGTATGAGGGAGGAAAAGCCTTCTGCACAAATAAAAAACAAGTAAGGAGACAAAGGGTCCCCTTGTCGGAGTCCCCGTTGAGGAAGAATATGGCCTATTTGTTCCCCATTCAACATAATGGAGTAAGAAACAGTGGTTATGCAGGTAAGAACTAGAGCAATCCATTTTTCATGAAACCCCAGTTTTCTCAGCATTCCTTCCATAAAACACCATTCTACTTTGTGGTACGCCTTGCTCATATCTAGTTTTGCAGCCACTTGACCCATTTTGCCCCAGCATTTGTTCTTAAAATAGTGATTTATCTCATAAGCAACCAAAACATTATCTGTAATCAATCGCCTAGGAATAAAAGCACTTTGGTTTTCAGAAATACAGTGGGGCAAATGCGGTTTCAAACGATTCGCCAAAACCTTTGAAGCTATTTTGTAAATCACATTGCATAGACTGATGGGATGAAATTGAGTCATTTCTTTAGGTTTTTGGCATTTCGGGAGAAGGACTATGTGCGTGTAATTCAAGGACAGGTTAAAGGATCCTTTGTTCAAGAAATTCAGAACAGATTCTACCACATCAGTGCCTACAATATTCCAATATGTTTGAAAGAACATAGCAGGCATACCATCAGGTCCGGGAGCTTTGGAAGGAAACATAGAAAAAAGGGCAGATTTTACCTCGTCATGTGTGTACCGTCCCGTCATTTCCTCGTTCATTTCCTTCGTAATTTTGGTGTTGACCGTGTCCAGGACATGTTGCAGTCCATCCTTGTGAGGGTTGGATGTGGTAAAGAGGCTCTTGAAATAGTTAACAACGGTCTCTTCTCGTTCGGCACCACTGGTAGTCCACATACCATCGGCTCTCTTAAGTTTTGGAATCCACATTTTGCGTTTACGCATTGTTGCCTGCGCATGAAAAAACCTCGTGTTTCTATCCCCATCCGCTAGCCATTGGTTGTGCGCACGTTGTTTCCATGATTCCTCCTTCATTCTTAAGAGCAAGTCTAATTCAGCTTCCAGCCCTTCTACTATTCTCTTAGAGGCTTGTGTAATTGTGCCTTCCCGTAAAGAAAGAATTCTTTCACGTAATTCACGAATTTTGCTCTGAACGTTACCAACTTTGGTTCCGTTCCAGTTTAACAGCCCTACCCAACAATCTCGGATCTTTTGAATCAATTTTGAGGAAGGGTTTACCTCACCATTATCCTTGCTCCATTCTTTTTTTATTTGTTCCTCACAGTCAGCACGTTTCACCCACATTGCTTCAAACTGGAATCTTCTTTTTGCTCTGCTTTGGTATTTTGGTAACTGCTCTTCCAGTGTTAGCAAGATCGGACTATGATCAGAAACCAAAGTAGAACAGTGATGAACTGTCGCGCAAGGGAACAAATTACTCCACTCTACATTTGCACAAAAGCGATCAAGTCGTTCGCGAATTGTATGAGGGTAAGGTCTATTGTTGCACCAAGTAAACTTAGAACCATTATACCCCAGATCTCTTAAGCCGCTGTCGTCCAAGGCACATATGAAGTTCCTAAGTTGCCAATTGGGTTTCTTCCTCATTCCTTGCTTTTATGCATCAACAAGTACTTCATTAAAATCGCCGCCACACAACCATGGCAAGCTATAGTTTCCATGGAGTTTTCTAAGGAGGGTCCAGGATAGTTGTTTTTTTTATGCATCGGGATGGCCGTAAAAGCCAGTGAACCTCCATTTTCGGCCGCCATCCTTTCCCTCCACAGTTACATCAATATGGAATCTCGAATAACTCTGCACCAAAATATCAACATCCTTTCGCCAGAACAGGGCCAAACCTCCTGATTTTCCTACGGGATTGATACCAATACCGAACATTCCCCATTTATTTTTTAAAGCATCTACCTTACTACTCCTACACTTCGTCTCCATAAGGAAGACTAAATGGGGCACTTCCTTATTCCACCTATCTTCTAATTCATGAATTGTTCTCGGGTTCCCAAGCCCGTCACAATTCCAAGCTAGAATTTTCATGGCTCTCGGCGGGACTGGCTTCCAGTCGCCGCCAGCAATATCACAATATCCTTACTTGCCTTGCATTTTTTTGGGTTGGAATCGACCTCCATCAACTCTACTTTAGAATCTCTTGCTTTTCTTTTGGATAGTACAGCCACACCCTCCATGGATTCCATTATCTGATTTCCAGCTCGCGCCTTCTTTTTCCACCTTCCATGGCCACCCACACTGCTAGATGCCTCAATTAGTTTGGATGAAGCTGGTTGGGTCATCCGAGTTGAGGACAGTGGATCGGTTTTGTTACACCAAAAGCCATTTCTCTTTATATTTAGTACGAGTTACCGTGACACACGTGATCCATATATAAAAATAAAGTTAATAATATAAAATATGTTAAAATAGTCAAACATTCTATGTAATTTTTTTTGTCACATTCGGTAAAATGAATTTTAAAAACAAAAAATGTCCTTACTTATAAATAGTTATTTACTATTTAAATTTTATTTTGTATCATTCTTGATTTTTTTTATGATATCAAGTGTCAATATTTTACATGATAGTTATGTAACACCAATTACATCAAAAAGAGTACTCTCTTATATATATATATATATATATATATATATATATATATATTAATTATAGATAGATATACATATATATAATAATTAACATGATAAAAAATAATTAAAAAATGACACAAACCAAAAAACTTAAATAGTAAATAACTATTTATAAAGACATGTTGATTTCCACAATTTAAAACTTATTTTACCAAATTTGACAACAAAATTTATAGCTGATGCATATTTTTTAACAAAGTATATAATAAACTTTATTTTTGCACGATTGTGCCACGGTGATAGTCGCACATTGACTAAGTGACACATGACACTTAAAAATAATTCAATATGTAACCATTTAAAAAAGTGAACTACTCTTTAGTAGCCAAATTTGCACATGCATCGCATTTGACACAAAAACGAGTAGCCATTTAGGACAGAAATTGTACTTAATAAGAATTTAAAAACTATACAAAATTTATTTCATAAGTCAAATATCTACGACAAAGAACAAAAGGTTCTTAGAAAGAACAAATATTATTAAAGATATTCAAATCGTTTACTTTTTTAATTATCACAAATCGAGCAAAACATCCTCTCTAAACCGATTACACACGCTCGGTGTGATAAAAGAACGATGTCAAATTGAAAGCATGCCAAGGCATATCTATAAATGAACTTACCCTATCAAGCTCAGTTTGGTTATCGAGATCTACTAATTCTCTTCTTCAATGAATTAATGTTTATTGAGTCTTAACTATCAACACTCTCAGCGGGGATTAGAAATAATGTAACTGACACTCCTATTAAGGAATGGCTAATTGCCTCGTTCTTAAACCCAACCCATGCACAGAAATTTTAACACCAAACCTTACACGTAACATCAACCATTTGAACTATTAGGAACACCGAAACAATCTCATTTTTCAGGCAAGAAAATTTTGAGTTAGATCAAATTATTGCTGGTTATCGCTGGCCTATACCTTTCCATTGATTCGGCCAAGATAAGAGCCTCCCCGCAAATCAGGCCACCCGACCTCTGTCCAAAGAACGTCACTCTACCTGTTACAATTCACTCCGACATGTCTAATTGCAATTGTACGACTGCATAAGGTATCTGTTTAGCATTCTCGGTCAGTTTCGACAACACAAATGGGAAGCGTGATATTGGGTTATCTTGTTGGAGGGATGATAGATATAGATGTGGGTCGGAAGCTTTTTCATCTTTGGCTTTAGACTAGTATACAGCTAATGCAAAAGGCTTAATACATGTCACAAAATGAGCAAAAGAAAAGAACATTGTGCATATTAAGATTTTGACGGATTCCTCCTCTCTAATTTTTCAGATATCGGTCAGTAAGGAGATCACTGATACAACAACTCCTATTATATATGATTTTTTGCTATATACTTACAGATTTTTACTAGATAAGTGTTGACAGAACTACGAATGCACAACTACAGGAAGCTACATCTTTAGCCACTTTTGCTTGCCATGCAGGCATTAACGTCCACCAAGACTGGTACATGACTTGATACAGTAAATAGATCTTATGTTCCTATTTTGAATATCCTAATCTTTTGTTATGTTATAGTTGATACCTCTCAATAGAAACTTATGAAAAGCACTGTTTATTTAAATCATGGTATGTCATAATTGTAGAATATAGTTATTGTAAGCACCATAAGGTACTATGATAAAGTGTACCATCCCTTTATCAATACTATTCTCCCTTATATCCAAAAAAAAAAAACTATCAACACTCAATTTTTTGTTCCAGATTAATGCTGATAATGATACCGGGAACTTTAAAAGTTGTGACTTGTGACTGTGTACAATACTTGGAAAACATTGCGTGCCCCAAACATTTTTAGGTGTTTATTACTAGCAAATTGTGAATATATCTTAAAGCAGTGGTTCCTTTTGCCTATTCTCTCTTCATCATGCATCTACAGACCTCATTATCAAAACTCAGAATGTGTTACCGTAACAGATGAACACCTAATCAAATACTTGTAATGAAACTACACTAAAAATCGCAGGCTTAAATAAATAAAAAATAATAACAATAACATATCTAAATAGAGCCCTCAATTTACAAGAAAAACACATGGGTGGGGGACGATTGAAGTCAGTAGACCTCATTATCAAAACTCTGAATTAGGCCTGGCAAAATGGGTGGGTGAGTTGGGTAAAATAAGTTTGGGTAAAATGGGTGACTGACCCATTTAGACCCATTTATTTATGGGTTAACTGGATCAATTATTAAATGGGTTGGTTTAACCCATTATCCTAACATGATCCATTTACTAGGATCCAAATCAATTTGACAATTTCTCACCCAACCCAGTTTCTTATCTGACACAGCCCCTGGACTGGCCCAGTTGCTGATCCGACCCAAACTTGACCCAACCCGTTGACTTTTGACTTTGGTCCGCTGACTTTTGACTTTCATATTTCAATTTTTTTTTTGCTAGAAATGATGATAATATTGTCGTAGCAATAAATTATACTTGTACACTTCTAATAATAAGTTACGTACTCATCCTTTTTTTTAAGGTTAAACTTGATTGTGGTTACAACCAAATCGAATATTGTGGTTACAACCAAATCTAAAAAGTTGTGCACTCATCTTAAATGATCAGATCTTAAAAAAAGATAGACATAATATGAAGAAGACGTGAAACAAAAGTGGTTCAAACTTTGTCCTATAAATACGGCCTATTATACTCAGGCAATCACATTTGAAGCACCTTCACTTTCTAAAACCAACAAGTGTGAGAAGTCTTTGGTGAGAACTCTCTCCTCATCGGCATCACGTAAACCTTTAAAAATAAATAGACAGTTAATTAGAAAAAAACAATTTAAAAAGAAATCAATCTAGGAGATGCTTGCTGCCTAACATCCAGATTCCAGAGCAATAATAATAAAACGGGTTAACTCCAGCCCTTCAAAGAAATGCCTTAGAGCTTTAGGCTGCTATTTCAGACTGAACATTAGGTAATGAGAGGCTTAAATGGGCTTGTACATTAACAAAAGCTACTACAGAACTGAGACTTTTTATTTTCTTTGCATATCTCATCCATTGATTAAACCATCAAAACCCTTCTAAAAATAAAATTAGAAACTAACAATCAATTAAGCGCACAAACCCCCTCCCTCAAAGTGCAAATGGTGGATGCTCCTGGCCTAACACATCATCATTTTATAAAAGTATCAATAAGAAACGCGTCCTACCTAGCTTCCACTTAGGATGATCACGCCTCAATGGCTAAAGCACTCCCATAACACAAAGTAAGCTTTGGGCGCAGAGCTAAAGAACTCCAAAACCGGAGGCGTAAATGGTTCTCCCCCGCACTAGATTGACTTACTACCAACAAGACTGCCACGAACTTCCTAATCAGGTTCACTCAATCCCACAAACAATTTACAATCTCATCAAGACATATTTTCCCCTTGACTTGAATGGCTCGCCACCAAAGGTTATGCCACCTATCTGGGTCATTCATTGCCAACATGTTCCACCCCCACCTACCCCTTGGGCACATATTAAGAGTGTAATAACGTTCCGATTCGATGTTCCGATTCGATATTCTGGTGCGGTTAAAAATAGCGTCCCTTTTCAGTCCAGCAAAACACTACTAGTGGAACAGGGTGTTGCACTACAAGAAATTCACCAAGCACGAGAGCCCGCCAAGTAAATGAATCACAGAACACTAATATGAAGATGTATGCAATACAATATGCAATCATCTGAAAAATTGAGTATTCAAGTAATAGTCACCACATTATATGTGCTAATTGTTCTGACTTTCTTAACACTTGAAGGAAACAGCTAGAGGTTACTAGCAAATAACAATACTACAGCTTGTACTCACCATCTGTGTATCACTATGTGGTAGATTGCTCCCTCCGTACAATGAACAGTACCATTGAAATTGAAATTCAAGTAGGGAACCAAGTTCCTTAGATTTATAGCTAATTAAGGAGCACTCAAGGCATATTCTCTCGATTCAAGTTTACTTGGAACGGTATCCTAAATCTAAAGCTTTTTCTAGATACCAATTTATGGGCTTATGGCTGACGGCTAAACTGCCTGCTAAAAACTAGATGTAAGACACTTAAGTGGGTACTTTCAATATCAAGCACATAATGGGATTGATCTGTAGTCCCTTAGGCTTAACTTTTCAAAGCAATGGTATATCAATTGCTATGAGATATAGACCCGTATGCAATTTTTCAAAGCAACAGAGATAGACGAAGGAAAAAGAAACAGAAATATGGCAGTTAAAGAAGAAAGAAACCTGACGAATGAGCATAGTGGGAAACTGAATGGACTTTGTTAGGTAAAGCCAGAAGCAGACTCAAAAAAACTCATCTTGATTCTTGATTTCCAATTTCAAATCCTTCAACGATGAGTACCCATCTTTGTCCCCCATAATTTCTTTCAGTTTTTCACCTCAGAACCTGAATCCACTAAAGGGACCAAAAAACTCACACGGACTCTGTAGAGACCTTCACAGTTTAGGTACAAGGTCTCGTTCAACAGAATTATTTCTTACAGACATTTTATCGAGCACTTGTCGGGTAAGCTTCAATGAATGCAATGACACGCCACTATGTACTACTCACTCTGCAATACACTCGAATATGAATGAACTAAGATTTCAAAATACGTTGACTTGTCGAAATAAAAGAGAGACGGAGATCGACAGAGAAGAGAGAAGATTGATCAACAGAGAAAGAGATGGACAGAACGACTGGAGAAGAAGCCTACCTATCGGTAAAGGTCGGCGGCAGTGGTGATGACGGTGAAATTCCCTCATGTGTCGACGGCGAGAGTTGTGATGGCGGCGTCGACAGTGAACGACCGTGGGTGAAGGTCGTGTGTCGTGGATGAAGGAAGAGAGAAGAATAGACAGATTAATTAATGGGTAATGGGCACCCATTTGTAACCCATATAAATTAACGGGTTAATGGGTTACAATATTTTTGACCCATTTGACCCCCGGGTCATTTTTAAATGGCGGGTTTGGGCGGGTTAATGAGTTTCGGTTACGATTGCCACCCCTCTGAACACGTGCACAGAAGTAAAAACTAAAATAACGAATTAATGAACATATATATAGACGAAAAACATGTCAGCAGCAATACATACAATGGAGCACCCATGCACTTTCCTATATATAGGATTACACTTCCCTCTGGATACGCTAACTTCACAAAGCAGATAACGCGACGGAGAGACGTGCACTTTCCATATATCCAGCTTGCAGTATCATCAACTCGTTACCTAATCTAACATCATTGACCTAATTGGACATGCATTGTATACTTATACTGTTTCACGCAAAAATTCCGTCCTCATCCTGACTCAAATATTGTGGTAGCATTTTCCCTGCACTGTAACAAGAAATATATCTACGACAATGACCTTTATCTCTCCTTATACTTCAATTTGTCAACTGTACACAGCCAGATGGTGCTGAAAGATTTTCATCTTCCTTAATTTGCGTTGTGCTACGGTACCATAAATACATTGATTCATGTCTCAGCTCTATCTTAAGAAGGATTCAATATTGCCTTGTGGGGAGACCAATCTCTCCAGACTTTCGGATGACCATTCTTGACAAACTGGTTCATCTCTGTCTGATGAAGTAATAGCACAATGCGTGGAAATTTCTGTTACATGAAACTTCGCCAATGGCACAACCTGAAAGAGTAAGTGGGAGAGGGGACAAACGTAAGACTAATCATATAGCATTCCAAAATGATCAGTGACGCATCAAAAGACAAATGCAATGAAATCAGATTACAAATTACCTGATCTTGGCTATAATTGTCTGATACAACAGTCTTTAATCTTTTTGCGACCGGTAAACTACTTGATTTCTCTTGGTCTTCATTGGCAAAGTTCTGATCAGAAACTTCTGTAGTATATTCCATTGTCCAAATATGGTGAGAAAGTATAATAGAAGCAAAAGTTGAGATGCGTTGGAACAATAACATCCACAGGCTACAACATCTATTATGAATGCAGGATGAAGCTATCCCCTACCATGTTAACATAACCCAGATGCAAGACCAGGGCCACTGGAAAGGTTTGAGGGTTCATTTATTCAAGTTAGCTATGTATCTTCTTGTTATGATTTAGTTACCATATTTGAGATCATCCACCCAGAATCATGAGTTCTCAGTCATAAACACTATATAATTGGAAAATTTGTGTAAGTCCTTTGTGTAATTTTTATTTGTACATTGCGGTTGAGTTTACTTCCCTTTGAGAGCAGGCTCTTTAAAACATTCTAAAGCTGGCTAAGCCATAGACAACAAAACTAAGCAAGTTCTTTAGTTGAGCATTCAATATTAGCTGATATTTTAGCAAGTTCTTTAGTTAAGTATTCAATATTAGCTGACATTTAAAGGAAACAGAAAGAAGTCTTCCATGTATTTTCCATCACTTACTAAGGTCCCATGGTAGACAAAAATATTCTGGAAATGCAAGAGAACATGAAATTCGATGTCTAGAACAAGATTCATCGATAAGCTCTGTAAGCAGTAAGGCAATTGATTAGGGATTTCCTTTCTCAAAAATATCTTTATTTATTTCTGTAAAGGCTAAACAGAGATGGCTCATCCTTAAAAAAAGTACCAACTCCATTGCTCTTGCACAAATTAAGGACTAAAAGGGTGAAACAAAGAGAATGCTATGTCCGGCGGGGTTGACACTTCACCATGCAAGACGCTGTTGTTCAGAGCTTCTGTGAAAACTAAAGCCGGTAGGTAAGCCGCCAGCACATAGATTCTTCTGTTTATGATCAAAGATCTGGAATTAAAAAAAAAATTAATGGATTTGGTTTGACTCTGGAAGCTTTTGGTGTGTTTTCCAAATTGAAATCAGGATGCATTGGGATATCACGTCAAGAAATTCAATAAAAGGATAGATGATTGATGAGATCTAGACTCTAGAGATACAGATTGTAACATCAGGCCAAGATCATTAAACTAGAGGACAAGGGCAACGGTCAAGTACAGTGAGCTTTGGTTTTTTGTAAAAACGAGGAATTGCAGGTCTCAGGGTTATTTTTAGCTGCCTTTCTTGAAGAACGGGCCTATTTGGGTATTTTAAGTTTTAAGCCAACTCCCAACCCATAAAGCCATTAGGTTCTTTAGTGTACCTTCCAGAATGAATGTATTGCTTCAGATAATGCAAGTGCAAATGTGCTAGTCAAAGAATTGTGACCGCTTTGCAGTAGTTGGAGATAACAAAAAGCTGTTCTTTTCGTGTATTCTTCTCTTACATTTGTGCTGATTCTTTTTTTTTTGGTGGCTTTTTTTCCCTAAAGTTCCACACACCTGTGCGTTTTACTGAAAGTACCTCCCAACACCGAAACTTTTGGTGGCCTTTTAATCTTATGTATAATCTCGAGGGCATACTTCCATACTTTTAGGTGTCTTTTCAATTAGGCTAAAGAAGATACATATGGAGTGATAGAGAGAATTTACATAGAAGAACAAAGCATCTCCAACAAACAAAGAAGAAACTAAGTGTTAGAAAGAGTAAGGACGGTGAAAGGATTTAGAAAGGACTTAAAGCCAAGCTTGAGTCACTCGCATATTCTGGTTAAAAGATTTCATCGGAGAAAGGCCATGAGCGGAGAGAGCTAAAAATTAATTGGTGCAAAACAGCATTTGCAAACTCTAGGTTAGGGCTCCTTACAACTTACATCGCCTCCAAAACAACAGAACCTAAGAAAAGGTTCCACAAACTAGCACTTTCCAGAAACAAAGACCCCACTATCATCAGAAATCAAGAACACCAAGAAACATCACAATTTTGTTCTACACCCAGCACTCAATAAGCACAAGAGAGCTCATTAAGACCTATTAGAACGGTTTGAGGAATCTTTGAAGCCTTATCAAAACACGACAGGGAAGCTCATCCATGAGACTATGGCAAGAAAAGAAATATTGTGATAGCAAGGAAGGTTGTAGGCATGGGGGTGGGGAAAGGGGAATCAGCTCTGCATCTTAAGCATGAGACGTTTCTTAGTAACTGTGGCAGCATCAGAATCACCTACTATACCTGCAATATTATTTATTCATCATAAATACCTTTAGAATATATTGTGCACGTGTATGCAGCAAGATGGGTGTGTCTCTGTGTCTCTCTGTTTGGACAAGTAAACAAAATACGAAGCATGATGAAGCAAAATCAGATTTCACTAACAAACAAAGAACTATTGGGCACACCCAAAGATAACTTCATTATTACCAGTAATAACGCCACCTGCATCAAGAGGGCATCGATGACTTGCGGGGATCTGCTTGGAAGTTGTCGCTGATCCACGTGAGGCAGTGTTCTTCCCTCTTAAGTGCATTTCAGCACATGGAAGCATACTAATCTCTTTCAAGTCAGCAGAAGTTGTGGTGCATACTTTACCTGCACATCTGAAGTGGCATAGACATGGATTATCGAGAATCTTGAGTGAATCAGCCGAGTCGTCCAATGGAAGCTGGTTCCTTTTGGGGTTATTATTCTGCCAGCGGCCATCTTGTAGGATCTTAAGATAGAAAAGGAAATTTTCAATAAAGTAATCTTAAGAAGACATAGTTTGACATCTAGAGCTATTGTCAAGTGTCAACAAAAGCAGAGTGCTGCAGGAACAAGCAACATGGCAATGTCAAACTAAATACTAGAGAATATAATAACCTGCTTAGGAGAGCTATGGTTACTGGCAGGCAGGTCTGTTAAAGAATTTGGACAGTTGATCTTCTGCTCTGGGCACCAAGTCCGGAAACCCATAGAATGGTGTAATTGCCTGACAAATGAGGCCTCCAAACAATTGAGATACAAATTGTGCTTCTCATCCGTCCATGCAGTGCACTTACCCTGGTTCAAATGAATACCTTATCAATGTGAGAGGTGGCAATTGGTGTCTTGGTGGAAACAGAAGAAAGTTATGCTGCAAATGCATGTTGAAGGAAGTGTAGAAAAGAAGAACAAATAGCCACAGAAACTTCATATCCAATACATCTCATATTTTATATAGTTGCAGGACCCAGAGAAGTAATTCTACCCCATCTTTCAAAGATCTTGAATCTAAGTCATCAAGCAAAAAACCCATTCTAACTAGGTTGAACATAAAGTCTCTCATACCTTTCAAGAATTTACCGGCTAAGCAAAGGTATCTCATCAAAAGGAAAGTTGATTTGAAAATAGAGGCTCACTTAAGGCGGTTTGAGTTTACTCAAGAAAGCTCGAGGAACCTTAGATCAACAGTTACCAAAAAGTTAAAAATGAAAAAGGCAGTAGCAAAAATCATATGCAGCAGGAAACTCTACTAAATCCCCATTCAAGACAGAGCAAACAAGGGAACGATTTTGCCCCAACCTTTTCTCTGTCAAACACACGCATGGAAAGAAACATATCTATTGATCACAAGTTCATGTCAATTATTAATCTGTGACTTATGAAAGTAAATATTGAATGATAAGCATAATGAAGAAATTATAAGCTTAGAAAAAGATCATAAAAATTAAGGTGATCCAAATCCAAAACAAGTTTGGATGTCATTCTGTCATAGACTATCTAAACTCATCATTTTAAACACTACATCCTCTAGGATATCTAGAATGCCCCACCCAGCCACCTACCGCACTTGCCCAACCCAAACCAAAAGAATCCCATAGTTCTAGCACTCATGGGCTAAAAGCTTGCAGCAACAAATAACCGACTTACTTCCAACATTTTAGCGCACACGTACTGCACAGAACTGTTTTGCACAACTCCGCTTTCAGAAAGTTGGCTATGATCTTCCCAGTTATGGTAGATCATCTCTTTCGCCTGTAAGATTTCCTCTGTTGTGGATTCCCTACCTAGTGAATTCTAGTTAGTGTGTTTCCGTACATAGTGCATTCTCGTTTCCTCTTTCACACAAGGACGTTATCCGTGTTTTATTTGCTTCCGCTACATCAAAACCGGACATATAGAAAAAGTGTTTGAACTGCCACAAGGCAATATTGGTTCTCTGTTGCTCACAGCTTATGCATAAGATCCATTCTTAAAAGTCCCTATTGAAAACGTGCCACTTAGATGCTGCAATCTTTGCGACAAAGTAGTAGTAATTCCTAATAAAAGAACCAATAATTCTTTAAGCTTCTGACCCTCCGCCTTGAAGTTTTTTGTTCCTTTTAGAAATTCGAACCATCACAGACTATAGCTGCAACCGAACAAGATGCATCAAAACCAAAACAACAACAATAAAGACAATCGTCTCTCAAAGTAAAATCCTGACGATCCTCGTGTTATACAGCAGTACGAAAATGACTTGTGAATAATTCAAATCACTTAACAGAGAATCAGAGTGAAATATGTGATCCTTAAATTAAAACGTATGAAAACATATCCATGGTTAGAAAATTAAGAAGAGTACCACATAAGCTACAGAGTACAGAAGACAACAATTTTACCGGTCTAGCGTTTGCATTCCGATGAAACGTTTCAACCGAGTTCTCCAGAGTCAAAGAGGACGCGCTGCTCGAGCTCGACCGAGTCAACTCGTCACCGCAGCCCTCCCCGGCGGCGAGATCTGGAGACGCTGGCGGCGCACTTCGCCGGAGATTTTGTGCCATAAAATAGTTAGGATTCAGACAATGTATACGTGATCAAAATTTGAAGAGAATATAATTTTTCCCCCTAAATTTAGCAGCGAAACCCTCCGCTCGCTCGGTAAAGAAGGTTTGGAGAGAGAGAGATATACAGAGAGGCGGTGCTAGCGGGCCAATAAGAGGCTCCACATGGCTACGCTTTTACACGTGTCAATACTAACTTAATTTGACACGTCAGCAGGAGGGATAATATCTCCGGCCTTTGTTAGCCAGATATTTTTGTGCCTAAGAAGCTACTTGGTTGGTGGGGTGGAAATATTTGCAAAAGAAAAACGTGACTTCGAATTAATCTCGTTCAACAATGAACAATAAACCCTCCTACTATGATAGTTAAATTACTTGAGCTACTCACCCCATTTGGTTTGATTATTGTCTTTTTTCTTTATGATCCTTTGTATCAGGTTTTACTCAAGTTAGTGTCGAGTATGTCTTAGCTAAATTGGTCTCAATTACTTAGGGTATGTTGGGTAACTCTTTTCTTATACGGCTAAAACTTTTCGCTTTCAAAGTTTTTTTTTAAAAAAAGAAGTGAGAACCGTACCATTGAGATTAAAGATAGCAATCAGAGGATATCCCCATCTGATAGGCGGTACAGTAAAGGAAAGCCGACAATAACAACAACAAAATAAAGTACATAAAAACCTAAATAAATAAAAGTACATAAATAAACCAGCTAACTAACTAAAAATCAAACAAGCAGGTAAAACTAACAAAACACAAAAGCGGGATAAGTAAACCTAAAACAGATAAAGACTAAATAAAACCAGCCAATCAACAAACACCAATTCACTGTCAGCCACAAACCCAGCTCTAGACACGTGCCCCTACCGCTACAACCTGTCCTCGAACACCGTGTATCCACTCTGGCACTGGAAAACCACCTTTTTTGGCCATCTCTTTGCTGCAGACCCTCGGAGACCCCGTATAACCACCGACTGTCCCCTTTTACCCACCAAAAACTCCGACTGAGACGCCCAAAATCACCAATCTTCTCAGCAACACACCTATCACCAGTCTTCCCAGCAACACACCTATGTCCCTCACAGCCATATCTGCAACCGGGAAATCTAGACCATCAGCCAACCGTGGAGCCTCTAAATCACCTTGAAAATCACTGGCAAACCGCCGACTACAACCAACCTAGACCTAACAGCTACCAACCTTCAATTGCAACCCTCAATATCTTTCTAGGGCAAGGGGAAGGGGGAATCAACTAGGGGGAAGGGAGAATAAAAATCCCTAGAAGAAAAATCCTTACCCTAGACTCACTATCCCAAGTCCTTCCTGCGGCAGCGCATCACACACGATCTCGTAAACGAAAGTAGCCAACACCCAAAGCCATCACAACCCAATCAAGGCACCCCAAGGATCCGACAGCTTAACCCTTTCATTAAGCTCCAGTCGATCGCCGGAGCCGAAAATTATGGAGAGCCACCGAACCAACTGCAAGCCTGCAGTGTTGACACCCGTCCAACTCACCATCAATCCCAAGATCAACACGAAAACCCTAAGAAAACCACTATCTACTTTACCACATCACCACACGCCGGAACACCCCGGCGGTGGTGATGGAAACAAAAGTAGGAAAATGAAGTGGATGGGAGAGGAAGATATTTCGCCGCTCTCAGAGAGCATTCTTTTTTAATGTTAGGATGGTTGTAGTTTCGCTTTCGAAGTTGATTGGCATAACTCATGTACCCGGTATGGTCTCCCAAGCATATGTCAGCTTGAGGGTGTTTTAGTTATTTTCAAAAGTTAGTGTCGAGTATGTCTTAGCTAGATTGGTCTCAATTACTTACGGTATGTTGGGTAACTCTTTTCTTATACGGCTAAAACTTTTCGCTTTCAAAGTTGAAGTGAGACCATATTTTGCTTGGGGTGAAAGGTCAATATTATAGGTGTGGTATATGGTATCCGGACATCTCTCATTTACAAGGCCTCGATTAAACCGCTTCATTAATAATGGCTCACGGACATTAACTATAATAGCGTTTAGACAATCTTTATTTTTATTTTTTTTGTTCAGTTTTAGGAACTGAAAAATATATCGACATTTGACATATATATATAGTTTTTTTTTCCTTCAACTTTATAAATCAATTCTCAAAATAAGCTTGTTTCTTTAAACTCCATTTTAGAGTTTTTAGTTTTGGTTTACTTTTTTTGAGATCTGTCTTTCGCCATTTTATGTCTCTTATTTCCTTCAATATTTATCACCAGCATCTATCACCCAATAACACCAAACCACTAATATCGCCAACCACCACACCCATTGACCACCCACCACTATCGACCAACACCCTCAAACACCAAACTACAAGCACTGCCAACAACCACTGACCATCATCCATTAATCTGCCATCACCACTAATCAACACACGCAAACACCAAACCTTCCAACACTGCCACTGACCGCCGTCACCACCATCAGTTACAAACACCATGAATACCAAACCCACAAACACCACCAACCACCATAGCCATTGATAATCACAACCACTACCACTAATGACCAACATCGTCGAACACCTAACCCTCTAACATTGGTCACCAGCATGGCACCATCACTTCTCTAAATTCAAATCCATCAGATTTCATCACCGATTAGCCGAGTATCTTTGATCTGCTTAGGTAAGTTCTAAGTCATTCAAACTTATTCACCTAATCAAATCCTATGAAGCCCTAATTTACAAGCTAGTGTATTAATGCCATAGAAGTAGTTGGACAATGGCAGAGGAGATGTGGGGGCGCTTCTGATTGTTGAATATAGAAGTTCAGAAGAAGCTCTCAAGTATTGAAAAATAAGAAAAGAGAAAAGAGGACAATAGAAAAGAGAATAGAGAAAAAATAGAAAAGAAAAACAAAAGAAAAAATTAATCATACAAAACTACTATCAAACAACCCGTTAGTTTTGTAGAATAACAAAAACTCGAAGAGATTTTAGTTTTCTTTTTTTGAAAACAAAAATTAAAACTGAAATGGGTTTTAAGGACACTCTATGTTAGTCAATTTCACAGAAGGGGAACCTTTTGAACGGTTTTATAAAAAAACAAACTTGGCCATATGCTAACTTAATTTTACTACAAAACACACGGACATGAACACTTTCTAGCTTTGACATCATCTCATACTAACGTGCTTTGACAATATTATTGTGTTCGTACTTACTAATTTATAACCAAAAATAATTGAGCACGTGTGTTATGATGTTAATCTAATATAACCGTTCAAATTTGTCGTTTAGATTACTTCTCGCTAATTACTCGAATCAGAATCTTTTGATTTCAACCCTACTCCACCATCATAAAACAATATACAACTCACGCATAAAATACACAGCGAGAGATGCCTTCTTCCTACAGCCGCTCGATATCAGCTAGGGTTCCTCTATCCGTGCACGTCGTTGGAACTCCATCGTGTAGTCTCAGGGTGGCTGTTGAACGTCAATCCATGCCATGAATTAAGACCTGCGCATTAGGGCTGTCTACCCCTCGGCTCTTCCAAATCTGGTTAGTCCTCTCACTGTGCTATCATGTTGTTTCTTTCCTTTATCAGTTATTCATATTAACTTTTTCTTAGCCACGCTCGCAATCCTCTTGATGTGATGGTCCGATCATCTAATACAAATAATCCCATTTTTTTCATTGGATTTTCCTTAAACGTAGAGCTAATAGAGTGTGTTTAAGATGAAATATGATCCTCCCTCCCCCTCCTCCCATATAAGGTAATAATAAGTTTCAGCTTCCTTTGGACTCACATTAGCCTTATCACATATATACATAGACCCTTGGACAGGTCTTAACCAATAGTCCTCATGCAAAACTCCATCCCTTTAGGTGAAAATCAGTTGTATTCGAGTTGTGAGTAATATGTATAACACTTAAGAGAGATGAATGGATCCAAGATTTATTAAGCCAATAAAGGTATATACGTAGTAAAAGTGTGTTATTATTTCATTGATCTTTCAATGTGTAGATTACAATCTAATCTATCTCCAAAGCAATCCGCCAAGAATTTAATCAATACCAACATAATACGGGAAACAAATTGGTAATTACTAACTTTGTATTTGTAATGCTCTTCAAATTGAGCAGGTCTTGAATGCCTATATCTTCACCTTTAATTTGGTGCCCTAGTAAGTTAGTAACCAATTATCCTTTGTTTTAGGTATAATTTTTACAATTTCTTTTTTCTTGTAATCGATTGCAAGGTCTTTTTTTCGTTTAATTATAAGAGCAGGATGGGAGATATATAGAACCCAGCATCTCCGCATAAAATTTGTGGCACAGTGGCCATCTCAATGACCCCTAGGGTTCAGTAAAGACATTTGTAAAAAATTTAAATTGTGGTAACTACGATTAATATTCGAATTGTTTGGTAAAAACTTACGAGATGAATAATAATTATTTTTCAAGTGTTTTTACTTGTTACAAATTGTAGGGTAGTGCTAAACTCAAGAAAAGAGACAAGAAATTGAAATTATCAAGATAAAACTAACTTCTAACTTACATAAAAGGATCCAACCCACGTTGATCTGAATTCAAATGGCATTGGGAAAAACATCTCATTGATGTGTAAAGTTTCAATTACAACCCTTGCTCAATTTATGACTAACAATATTATTGATGAGGTTATTTAATGCCGCTTAACCAATGCCTTTAGTTACAAAATCCAAAATTTGTCCATCAAAGATATCGAGGGGTGAGTTAGACATTGAAGCTTTACCTGCTCGCTCTCGCTCTTTAGCCTTGTCTTTTGGTTCAATGTCAAGAGACGGGTACTAACATATACAAGGACTAAAAAAAATAGAAAAGAGCCGCAAAAGCCCAATAAAGATCACACAGCATTGTTGTTTTGGTATGGCATGTATAATCACCCCACCTTTAATTTCAAGTTTTGCGATAACACGAAAAGAAGGTAACAACAATGTCAACAAATTTTTCGAAGTGTAAGAGTAAAGACTTGTTGCTAGAAATATACCCAATGCACTCAAATATACTTATATATAGCTCTAACATTTTGCCGGGATATGCGTAAAAACAGAACACAATTTTCCTACCCTTAAATCAGAAGTTACAAATTAGCTATCCACGAGTCATTGACTGAAACTTAATGGCGTAATTGATAATTTATATTTCAACATCAAGAGCAACCGAATGAACGTATATATGATATCCAAAAGAGACGACGAGCAATTGGAATTTCTGCACCTAACATCATCATTGCTTACACCTGATTCTTGTGAACTCGTTGATTTGAGTACATAACAAAATTAGACTTCATGTTTGACAAATTAAATCTGAAAGACAAGCGACTGACATATCCTCGCACTAAAGGGGAACGAGTTATAAACCGAATGGATTGAGTTACCGCGGCACTAGAGCTCTATATTTGCAACGAGACGTATAAAAATGTCAACTCTATCAGTGAAAAATCGTTTTAAATTATGATTGACCAAAGAAAAGAAAAGGATCATGCGAAAACTCATGCACCAAAACTAATCATTGCTAAAGCAACATTCATGTGAACTCATTGACCAGTGCACACAACAAACTAGGTTTCAGATTCCCAAAGTTAAGCTAACACGGACTGCGCTAACCAAATTAAGGTCTAACAGGGACTGCCCTAACCCGAATTAAAGTCTAACAGGGACTAAACCCTAACCAAGTTAATTAGGTCTTTATTTTCCTCCAGGGGGTGGGGTTTCAAGTCATGATCTAGTTGTAGGTGATGATTGCTGAACCGAACATGCAACCACCTGCGCCCACTTCTTTATCTTCGTCTTCACCACCTTCGGATCATCACCTTCATAAAAAATTGAAAATGAACATGATTAAGCCAATAAAGTAAAAACAATTAAGATATCAAAAAAATGGCAGGCGGGATTTTACCTGGTTCAAATATAGAGCTAGGGCTACCGGTCGAAACCGACGACGGCGAGTCGCACTTAGGGCTCGCCATAGGGGAAGAGGAAGACGAGGACCGGGACATGATGTTGTTGTACTCCCTGTTAACAGCACAGTAAAAACCTAGGGCGGGAAAGGCGCTGGTCAGCTTCGAATCGACGACGTCATTGGAGTCGAACCCGAACCCGAGCTCGAAGCACGCCTTCAGCTCCTCCACGTCGTCGTCCGTGACGCACACGCTGTGGCCGCGCCGAAGGCGGCGCTGGCTGCTCCTCCTCCTCGACCAAGCCTCGTCCCGTTCAATGTCGGAGGACAGTGATCGTTGCTTGTTCAGCAGGCGCGGCGGCGGAGCTTTGCGTTCGGACATGGTGCCTCTCCGGATTTTGCGCCGCAAAGGAAATCTCTGTCTGAGATTTTTGCGGCTCTAATTTTTCTCTATAGGAGTTAGTGCGGCGGGAAGGGAGGGGCTTTTTAAAGCAGAGTTTTTTTGGGTCGGTTAAAACGTAATAGGATTGGGATTTGTGATTAGGACATATTGTGAACGTTAACTCTGGGAATTGGGCCCTCCTCGAAAAATATTTTTCTACAAATTATCTCAAAATGTATTATATAGTTGTTGTTAAAATTTGGCGCGACATCTTTTTAGGTCGGTTAAGGTTTATATGTGAAACAGTAACAGAATCGCAATTTGTGACTCCAAGAATATGAGGACATAGCACAGTAGTGCATGGTGACTCTGGAATTTGTGCCTGCTTTTATTCGCTTTAGAAAAATACTAATTTTTTAAAATTATGTCAAAATATGGTTTGTCTCTGTTGTTAAAATTTGTAGTGATAATTTTTTGTCGTTAAAATATATTTAGCGATATTCTGCTATTACAGCAGAGAATCCTAATCCGATTATGCATGATTTGTTTCAGATATGGTTGTGACGTTTTTTTCTTTCTTTTTTATAATGCACATGTTATTATATGGAAAATACCAATTAGCATACAATCTGGAACAGTTTACAAAAATCTGAGATACCCCTTTGGCCTAATAGAAAGGCAGAAGTTTTGCTAAACCGGCCATTAAATGTGGAAAAATCTTTAATAGCAACAGATTTAGCAAAGATTTTTTGACTACAAATGGAAGGGTTGAGTAACTACTAACATGCTTTGGGAATCGCTAATTGGCTGATTGATATCTACATAGAGGACGGTACGCGGCAGTAAGGACCAGAATACCCTCACTCGGTGGGGCTATTATCCTGTACAGCCACTTCTGCTTTTAATTAGGCCTACATAGGAATCACATGGGATTCATCAAAACTAGTCTAAGCTAATTCCATCGGAAAAATATTGCCCAATGCACCACCTAGTTGCTGTTGAAAAGTTTCTACAAATTTGGCACCTGTACATTATAGTCTGCCCTGCGAGAATTAAGTGATTCCATCAAATGAAACATATTCTGAACATTACTTTACCAATACCCATGTTTCTAGATTGGGATGAATGGGACTGGTTGGATGCGAATTTTATGAAATCCGTACCCGTCCCGATAGTCCTATTACCTGGCCCTGCCCGACCCCGCCATCGGATCAAGGGATGAGAATACCATCCCTGATCCGTTGCACTACTGAAAAACCCGCCCCCGCCCCGATGGACTATTAATATTACTTTTTATTTGTCTAGAAACAAAAATAAGAAAAAAGAAATCGAAAACAAAAACAAAAACTAAATGAGGAACAAATAAACCTACAACTGTAAGATTTCTTGACGTTCTTTAATTTAAACAACCATATTCTGTTGAACCAAATTACAAAATTTTCTCATCATCCATCGGAATCAACACCGGATTGCCAAACTCGACGAGATCTGTACACCGATGCTTCAAATCTGGCAATTTTTGGCGTCACAGTTACGACGTGGTGGACGAGCAGAGCCGCGACTCCAACCTTTATTGGAGAATGAAATGTTTTTTCGATGGTGGCTAGTGGTGAGGTTATTTGTGGAAGGGATGATGGTGCGTTGGGAAAGGGAGAGGATTGAAAGGTTTTGTCGATGGTGGCTAGCAGCAGAAAAGGGAATAGAGAGAGAAGAAGAGAAGAAAAGTGAGGATAGGGTTTTGTGAGTCTATTTATATAGTACTAAGATGACGGTTGTAATTTAATTAAGGTTAGATTAAATATATGCTGGACGGGTACGGGGCGAAAACCGGAGCGGTTTAGATTAGATACTAAATCCGACCCGCACTCACTGAGGATTAAAATTTTAAATATCATACTCATCCCATAATCTGGTCAAAGTCAAAAAAATCCGTTCCTATCGGATTGGGACAGATCGGATATCCAGCGGTTGCGGATCAAATTGTTATCCCTATTTCTAGACTCTCACTGCAAAATGAAAATTTATCTGCGAGGTCAACTAATATGGTGGCATTAAAAGACCTCCAACTATCGCGAGGCAAGGTGTAGCTAGAGTGCCCTGGTTTCTCTAACGTAACATGCATTTGCAATATGATATATAAGTGTGGCAGCTCAACAATTTTCCAAATAAAGGCCGCTTTTGAGGTCACATATTTCCCCGGCTTTAGTCTTTGATCAAGTCTTGATCACAGACATTGATTGGATTGGGCTTAGGTTCATTTGCTGGTTTGCCACAGATGATGGTAATGGGGCCTTCAATAGTAGAGAATACCGGCTTCCCAGAAGGTCCAATGAGTTCCATTGGACCCAGAAATGATACATTCCGAGGATGGGTTTTGCAACAATTCACTGCATCCTAGCACGTGTTCTTTCGACTAAATTTGCACTGACCACGTTAATTATATTATTATTATTATTATTGGCATCAAAAGTCCCGTATAAATTGAAAAACCGATCACTTCTACTATGGAGCATCACTATGTGACTTATTTCGATGCACGAAGGCAAGGCGTACGATGTTTATTCTTTGAGACGAAGGCCGTTGATTTCCTTGATGAGTACATGGCGGCCCGCATGGGCCGACCACAAGAAGGGCCGGGGGATCACGGTCACCTTCCAAATTTTCAGAATTTCTTTTAGTTTTTAAATAATACTTATTCATAATCAAAATATTTAACAATACGTCACTTTTTGTAATATGAGTTTATTAAAGTTTCTCTTTGTCAATTTTTTGACTTTTTTTTTGCCAACAGCCTTCGGAGTCTTTGTTTTGTTTCTTTTTCTTACTCCGGGATCTTTATTCTTGCAAATTTCATTCTCCGGATTACAAATAAATAAGAGCAGAATAATATTAGATTTACATTATTTTGAGTTTAGATTGTTATAATATGTTAACTCATACATGCATTATGCCATCATATAACTTACTAATCAACTTAAAGTACATAAAGTTACACATGTACTGTTATTGTCAAAACTCAACTTTGAAACAAGATGGATGATGACTATATCACAGAACATTCTAAATTTAATGTTTTTACTCTGTCATGTTTTGTGTCAATTTGAATCTTCTGAGTTCTTTTATGTTATCCCTCACATTCTTTATAACTTTTTGGTGCCCCCACGTACACCTCTTGACCAGCTCAGGTGGGTGGCGCCGTCGGTCCATGCTGTTGAACTGAATGTGGATGGTGTTTTTAATCCGGCATGCAGAGAAGGGAAGTTGGAGCTATAACACGGGATGGATGGTGCTGGACCTAGTGGCAGAACCAGGAATTTTCTCCAGATGGTGCAAAAAATATATTGAATTCACTAAGTTTTTTTGTAAACTGAGTGCACTTAGAAAGCATACAATTATTTCATAATTAGATCTAAATAAAATAATCAACGTCACATTTCAACACAATTAAAAATTATTTAGAAAAGCAATTAGCCAATTAAGCATGATATGGAAGATTGGATCATCGTTTCCAACTGCCACTAACTCTTTTTGCATGTACATGGATCAGTCAACCATTCTGGTTAGTGGTTAAAGTTGTTATCAA
This sequence comes from Escallonia herrerae, assembly GCA_033070095.1. Classification (NCBI taxonomy): domain Eukaryota; kingdom Viridiplantae; phylum Streptophyta; class Magnoliopsida; order Escalloniales; family Escalloniaceae; genus Escallonia; species Escallonia herrerae. The sequence continues at coordinate 87,700 of JAVXUP010001169.1, read as the reverse complement.
CTATCTGTTCTTGTAACTATATTAGGATATATGATTTCGTTCCATTTTATTTTTCAGAAATTACTTCATTATCAATGTTTCCAATTGCCAGTAACTCACTCTTCGTTCTTTTTGGTTACTAAATTGTTTACTAAATTTTGTTCCTTTTTGTGATAGGTACACTAACAGGTTCCTCTTTCTATTGGAAGTGTCGAGGATGTGAAAAAGTTGGAGAAGTACTTGACCTGAATCAAAATGTGATTGCCAAGAGAATTTGAATTCTTTTGATAATTGTATATGCTTCTCAGGAATTTTTTGTAGATACACAAGGAAACACTTGAAAAGCCTAATATGGTTCACTCGTGGTCTATACCTAAGCCAAATTCTTTAATTTAAGTGTAAGCAGCATGATCGCAACGCTCATTAGTGAATGGTGTAGAGGCAGCAATCATAACTTTAGTCCACAGCTTCTACAAACTGAGAATGAAAAGGGGTAGACAAATGCTGTAACAATCTAATGGAAATGTATAATCAACCTTTCATTAATCAATTCTTTGGACTCCAAACAACCATTTCATCTACAGAAGCTTATTGTGCTTGTTTAGATGCATCATACATAATACATTCATACCATTTCTACCTCTTAAAAAAAAAATACCGGAATGGTTCATATAATTCTCGGAAGAAAGAGGCTCAAATTCAAGAAAACCAAGTTGCTTGAAATTGAAATAGAATTAGACTGTGAAATTAAAATAGATACAGATTGCCAAGAAAATGCTTATCCCCAAATTCAAGAAATTAAGACTATCCACTGTTGAGCGCCGTCGCTGCCAGAGCAGAGGCTTGCAAATGTGAAGCGCCGGCAGGGTCCTCCCCGTCACCGCCTCACCGAGTCTTGAGCACAGGCTGCACAAGCGCATAGGTCGAGAAATTTTCAACGAATCGGCCGGTCACCATCCGTCCGGCCGTCGCCCGTTGCCGTCGTTTCAGTGAGTTGGGTTTACTGCAGATCATTCCAGATCTGATTTGCTCGGCCAGGGGCCGTCACCGGCGCCACAGCCGTCTGGTGGTGGGTGAGTCATAGAGAGAGAGAGAGAGAGAGAGAGAGAGAGAGAGAGTCAGGCAGAGTCGAAGATTCCAGAGAGATGATAGCCATACTTTTTTGGGGTGTGAAAAGGATATGCAAAAGTGAATAAAAAAAAATTTCTCAGGATTCCAGGGGGGTGCACTAGCCCCCCCTAGTTCCCACGTGGTTTCGCCCCTGGCTGGACCACTATTCGCGGCTTTTGCCAAAAACATAACCAACGCAGTATCCGCGTTGCATGTGGAGGCTCTCACATATTTGCAAGGCCTCAAGTTTAGTGTTCGAGTACATGGTTCGCAAGCAGTTCAGGGTTTGAATGGCGATGGATCGGATTTTACCGAATTGGGTTTCGGTTCTGAGAAGACGAAGCACCAAGCAAGGAACTTTCGTCGGGGCAAATTCCTCCATGATATGAAGAGATGGCAACAAAGTAGCCTATAGTCGGCAGCTTGGGCAAGGTGTCACAGGGATGATACATACTGGATCGAGGGTGGTGCCAAATTTTCTTGTTCCTAGCTTGGAGGAAGATTCCAAAGATCTGGAACCCCTTACTTTTCATAGAAAAAAAGGATTTTTCACGAAGCTGTTCGGAGATTTAAGCTTTCAAAGTTAGAAAAAAATAACAAAACTCAAGTGTCAAGACCTATGAAATTAAGAAATTCCAGTGTTTAAAGGGGAAAAAAGGTGCATAACTGAGCTTGAGGTTGCTCACCTCCTTAAGAATTCTGATGTCTTCCACAGTCGGTGCCACATCCTAAGGAAGGGCATCCTCAATCACAGAAGCTTCATAATTTCACGGCAGTCGCTTCAAATCCAAACCTCATTCTGTCCCAAAGAGAGCCGGAAGGCAAGCTTTGTCTAATAACATAACCCCACCTTAATGTGGCCAGCTTCACCTTGCATAATACTGACCTTCTGTATTGCTGATTAGCGCTACCACTGCAGCTGAGGCCGAGTGCTTCAAACACCGCGTCACACTTGAACTTTAAAGCTCCGTGTGGGGGAGCTTGCCATGAGGTAGGATTTTGTACTTCAGGGGCATCCTTGAACTCCTCCCGCTCCTTGCTAATCAGCTTAACGGTGTAGATGGGATTGATGGTAGTCTTGTCAAAGACTACACAAAATTCTGCCAAAAGTAACAAGGAACTGCTTCACGAGTACTCCCTTGGTGAGCGGGGCCAACACATAACTTTTTGCGCTAACTGATAAGAACTCATCATCCAAGCATAAGGTGAGACTCTTAACACACATTGGCCTCACCTAAGCCCACCACCCCACCTAAGTTGAATTCAAAACAGTGCAATTAGCAAAGTTCTCTTGTACTCTACGAGTCTACGATTATCAGCCTTATTCCTGCTCAATCCCAAACCAAACTACTCTCAACCCTTTACTTTGTCAAGTGGTCTTCCTCGAAACTATACAAAATGAAACTTCAGAATGCCAACAACTTGTTTGCCAGAGACAACTATAACATCTCAACCCTATCTAGGCATGCCATCTGACACCTTCAAATCTTCAAAATAGTTTACCAGTTTCAGAAGGTTTAATATAAGTAGATCCCCTCGCAGTCAACATTACCCAGGCCATGCCATCGAAAGTCATAAACTTTGTAACTACAAGAAACCTATACAGTGTACTCTTCTCTCTTAAGTTATTTGCACAATGAAGGCAAACCCCATGATGCTGACTTCCGTATATCAACTCTTGAGTGTTGAGTTTACGTATCCTGAATATTAAGATTAGAGCTATTATCATATCAAGGATCAGGCAATCATGGGTAGTGAGAGGGAATAAATTTACACAGATGAGAAAGGGACAAATAGAATGTAAAGCTCCAAGCTAATCCTCCATTTGCTCGTACAGCACTTATTTTTGGCATGGGCCAAAAAAAAGAGACTCGTCACCGAAACTGATGCATCTGTGACCATGAGGAGACCACTAACCGTCTCTTGATGGAATGCCGTTTCAAGAGGAATGTGAAACCTCCGAGGTTTTCAGACGTTGAGCCATCCCCGCTCCCAAGAATCATGGCCATCATCACTTTGCAGAAAAGCCTCAACAGAGGTTATGCTCATTGCTTCTCAATCTTTGCAGCTTTTTTTTCCGGACCAAATCTCTTTCCTTGGAAACAAAGTCATCTTTGAAGGCAATCCCCCAGATCTAAATCTTTTGTCGACCACTTACGAAAAGCGTGCAATCTCAGGAAATAGGAAAAAAATAGGAAGCCCCATCAGTTGGGTGGTGGAAAATAAATTTCAGAAGCAATAAATCAGTTCCGGAAATTTTTTCAGCTCTCTTCCTCCTTCCCTCCGTCTTTTATGTGGAAAAAAGCCAGAACACTATGGAAGTTATCGGATCAGTAAAAGCAAGAAAAAATACTTAATTATCCAATGACCAACGCAAGGCTTGGGTATCTTGATGATGACACCTGCAGTCTCGGCTCCAGGAGCAAGAAGACTTTAAGCCATTTGCCCTTTGGATGCCCCTTCTCACTACAAACTTGGAAGTGCTGCCTTCGGAGTTCCTTGCTGCCTGCAATCATCCGACTTGGCAAGAAGTTATAAGGGTGTCCATTAATGTAACTACGAGCAAATGTTTTCTTGCCAATTTACAGTGACTCAGCTTTGTGCCGCCATATATATGCTATTTGGATGGCTCAGAACTCCAAAATATTTTTAATATAAGCCTCAATCTCCTACAATTCCAAGTTCTCTCTGTGATAGACAAGTTTGGATGGCCAAAGCATCTCAAGAGAAAATTGTACCTAGAAACATCGATGAATGGACTGTTTAAAAACTTGGAGTGCGTGTTAATAAACTCTTGCTCACCTGAGATTGGAGAGCCTTATATAAAATTCTTAGATATGTTCTGTTGATATTGGGGCTTCTGTGATTTTCGTATGAGCTTTTGCTCATGTAATAATCTAATGAACTACCTCCTACCTAAAAGAAAGTCATCTGAATACCTATAGGCTTCAGTTATTTGCTGCTTGACATCTAACTAATTGCTACGTCCTTTGCAGGCAGAAACAAAAACTATCACCCTAACTGCTTTAGAGCAACCCTAAGGGGAGGTGGAGTGCAAAGGGCCTCGAGGTGTGACCTCCAGGTCCCGAGTTTAAATCCCTATACTAACGGGGCTATATAAATTGCAGTTCCGACTATTTCCAAAAAAAAAATTGCTTTAGAGCAGAACTCTGCTTTGCTTGGTAGTCTGGTTTAAAAATCATGCTTGGCATGCCTTTAAACACAATCTCTTGAATAGATCTTGGTTCAAGCCACCGACCTATTTACTTGCAAACGGGTGCCAGTTTTTCTTTAACATGATACAGTCATGACCGGCACCAAACAAGGCACGTACAACCTGTGGTTTACATCACCAGAGCTGACATAAATCTATAAAGCATTTCAGAAAGTTTACCGTGGTATAACATAAGCAAGTTGGAACCTCTTCTATAGCACCCTACGTTTGTATAAAGGTGACATACTCATTCTTCACCAACAAAAGTTCAGAAGATACCAACTATATCTTGTACTAATTAGTTAATACTGCTTGGGAGACCAATTTAGAGGCACATACTAGATTGTTTTGTTGTGTTGTGTGCATGTCTAAGCGTGTTGGGAGTTTTGTGTGGGTGGGGTTGGGGGGTGTTGGGTGGGGGATGAATGTCAGGCACAAGGAACTAAGAAAAGGGAAAACAGCATAAACAGCTGCAATGCCATGAAAGACGACGGCATTTGACTTTTCGCCGCAAACAAGCTTCAGCAAGATTCTAATACTTCAACGCTTGCATAGAAAGGTGGAATATCTGATACTTACATGAGTGAGTCCATAACGGGGTGCTCGTGCCATGGACAAGATTGGAATTCAGATAGCAGATATTAGTGCACCATTCTGTCTGTGACAAAATTTCTCACTTATGGTTTCCCCAAGTAGTTAACTGACTCTGATATTCAATCCCCATTGTCAATCTAAATAACAAATCAAATTCATGTCACCAATAATCACCGCAAGAACAAATACCATCCTTGAAGTGATGGAAACGGTTGGAGTCCCTGACAATAATCTCCCTCTCAGTAATTGTCGATATGAATTTGGTGGCATTGTGACAATCCCCACATATTCGCAAGTTCTTGAAAATCCGAATAGGACTCTTAGGGGGAGTGCTAATAATTCCATAAGCGATAGCCAACCTCTCACTGTGACTTGTAAGGATCTGCTCCTTCTCATCTTCCTCAACATCTTGTAAAACAAAGCTATAGTCTGGAATATAACCCAGGCTCTTCATTTTAGCACTTAACATTTCCAACTCTTTGTATATCTCATCGCACTGAGGATGAAATTGGTTCCCCGTATAAAAGACGTCAATTCTGTTATTTAGTTCAATTGAGGTCCACCCAGGGGTCTTCCTCAATCCCCTTTCTCTAGCCAATGATCTGACTCTATCCACCCCGTCCCATTTCCCAACATTTGCATAGATATTGGACAGCAAAACATAGTACCCGACATTCTCTGAATCAACTTCAAACAAGCGATCTGAAGCCAATTTACCCAACTCAAAATTCCCCTGGACTCTACAAGCACCAAGAAGAGCACCCCAAATTGAAGCATCAGGCTTTAAGGGCATACTGTTGATAAAATTGTACGCCTTTTCTAGGTATCCTGCCCTCCCAAGCAAGTCTACCATGCAGCCATAGTGCCTCAGACTAGGTTTGATCCCATACTCTTGCTGCATGACTTGAAAGCACCACTGACCCTGATCAACTAAACCTGAATGACTGCAAGCTGACAATAGAGATACAAAGGTTATATGATCTGGCTTCACTCCCTCTTCCAACATATCTGTGAATAGTCGCAAAGATGTCCCACCATACCCATGAATTCCATGACAGGCCATGACGGCATTCCAAGGGACTGAACTCTTCCTGGGCAATTCGTAGAACAGGGACATTGCATCATCCAGTCTTCCACATTTTCCATACAGGTCTATCAGGCAGGTACCTACAAAGACATCCAAATTATGGCCTGCTTTTAACACTCGCCCATGAGTTTTCATCCCTTGTTGCAGGGCTCCTATATGAGCATAAGCTGGTATAATGCTCACCCAAGTCCCCTGGTTTACTGCTATATCCTTGGACTCTTCCATCATACCATATACTTGAATAGCCTCACTTGCAAGACCATTTTGACCGTAGCCCGTGATCATTGTGTTCCATGAAACTGCATCCTTCAAAGGAATATCCTCAAAAAGCTTCCGTGCAGAGTCAATATAACCCAATTTTGCATACATGTCTACAACTGCGTTTCCAATGATCACATCTTGCATAATCCAACATCTCCTAAGCACAAATCCATGAATAGATGTGCTAATTCGATGATTCCTAGATTGAGAAACACTAGAAGCTAGGCTCACTAGTGTCAGCAAATCCGGCTGAATATAATTCGATTGCATCTCCCGGAAGAACCTAAGTGCAGAATCTGGATCATTGTTCTGCTCATATGCAGCAATTATAGAGTTCCATGATACCAGATCCCTCAACACCATTTGATCAAAGACCAGCTGTGCATCTGCCAGTTTACCAAATTTGGCATACATGTTAATCAGAGCATTGGCGACAAAGACATCAAACTCCAATCCGCTCTTAATGACATACAAATGGACCAACACTCCTCGTAAACTATCATCAAGTTGAGCACAAACAGGAAGAATTGTTGCAACAGTAACCGAATCCATCTTGATTCCTTCCAATCTCATCTCATCCAAGAAACCTAGTGCCTTTGTTGCATTCCCATTCTGACAAAATCCAGAAATTATAGCGTTCCAAGAACCCAAATCTCGGAATGACATATCGTTGAAAATGCTGAGAGCAACACCAAAGTAGCCAAATCGGCAATACATGTGCACCAAAGAAGCAGCAATAAACACGTCACACTCCAAACCCAGTTTAAATACCCAGGAGTGTATCCTCGTCCCATCGACTAAATTACCACAAGCTTTTAGCACAGCAGGAAACGAATAAAAATCAGGGCGAACTTCAGAGGTCATTAGCATTTCATAAAAGCAGTTCACAGCATCACTGAAGCGACCATTACGTACGTAACCAGATACCATCGAGTTCCAGGTATAGACGTCCTTTTTAGGGACCCGATCAAAAGTCCCACGAGATGAAGATATATCGCCATAAATGGCATACAAATTGACAAGTTTAGTGGAAAGGTAAACACTTTGAGTCTTCCCCGACACAACAAGAAGTGCATGAAGGCGCTTAGCAAAGTTGCCGCTGATACATGATTGGAATATAACTTCAAAATCGATCTCTTTGCTCCTCTTCTCATTTCCATCTGGTGAGATTTCTATACAATGTGCAGCAACAGCATGGGATTGGTTACAAGGTCGAAAACTTCGGAAAGATCTTGAAAACCGCCTAGCTTTGCAGGCTGGCAGCAATCTATTATAGTCAAACAACCAACTAAATTAGCAAAAAAATTAAAAACTTGAGAATATATGGTCATAATATGTAGTAAAGCACAAACCATGAAAAGACACAGAAAGTGTGTACAGAGAATTAAGTCGAACAAACAATCAACCAGCACAAAAATGTTATATATACGACTAAATGGACTGGAGCAGATAGTGCAGCACGTTGAATTCAAAGGGTGAGTTGCTGGTGAAGAGTTTAAAAATGATAGGGAAAAATCGGATACATAAAAAAGATGGATTAAGTGCTTTTAAGAAAGAGAGGGAGTGATAGAGGTTATGGTGTTATTGTTGTGCACTCGTTGTTTTTAAATAAGAAAGAAACACATTGCAAGGACCTTGCTTGGCTTGGAAATGGATGGATTACTGCTTAATCCTTAAATTTGGAACTGCTCGGTTGTTTTGCAACTAAAACTACATTTTCACCAATTCAACGTATACTCCAGCCGTTTCATGATATTTTTTCACTTTGACTTCTTATAAATTTCAACCATATAGTTTGAACATCTAACTATTAAATTGAAATCCAACGAAGTAAATACTATTTGACAAGCCAAGATATGGGGAAAAACAACGGGTCAAGTGGCTACATGTTCAAAACGTATTCTGAGAAATCGCAGAAAATAAAAAATAATGCAAAGACATCTACTTATCGAAGTCCATGTCGAGAGAGAAGGTAATAGTTGCTATTGATGACTTTACAAATGGTAAGTACAAATGGATACATATTGAAGTTGGGTTAAGTGCTTTTAAGAAAGACATGGAGTGATTCGCAGTGAAAAAATTTATGGTGTTACTTTGTGCTTTTTACTTGTTGATCTACATTGACTTCAATAAATAGATATCCGCGCATAATTTTTTATTTTCTGCGATTTCCCATAATATGTTTTGAACATGTAGCCACTTTACTTGTTTTTCTCCGCCCTAGTTTGACTTATCAAATAATACTGATTTCTTTGGTAGTTACCATTAGAGTTCAATTCAGTGGTTAGATGCTCAATCTCTAAGCTTGAATTTATAAGAAGTCAAAGTAGACAACTATTAAGAAAGGCAGGAGTATATGTTGATTTGGTGAAATGTAATTTTTGTTGCAAAGGAAATAAGCACCTCAAAATTCAAGGGTTAGGCACTAAAAATCCATTTCCCAAGCCAGACAAAAGGCCTTACAATGTGTTTCTCTTTTACTTAAAAAGCACCAAGTAAATAAAGCACCACAACAACACTAAAACCTCTATTGTTGCAATTCCTCCGTCTCTTTCTTAAGAGCACCTAATCCAATTTATATACATATCTGACTTGTACTTACGATTTTATAAACTCTTCATATAGCACCTATTACACTTCGAATCCAACATGTTCCACTAGTACATTGCATTATTTTGCTGGTTGATAGATTCTATTTACTCTTTCATTAACTTTTAAACAAAACAAAACTTGCCTAACCAACTTTTTGTTGCTCATCAGCCAGGTTATAGGCTCACATATACCCGGAAATGAATATATAAGCTAAGGCATATGTCCAACAGAATGCTAAATGACTAAAACAAATCTACACACCCATATGCCTAAAACTCTCAATTACATACATTACTTTAGATATGCATAGTTACAAAAGTAAGTTTAACCTTCTTGCTTTCCTTCAAGACCATGTTGGTAGAGTCTATCCTTTGATTATGTTCTTTTACTTGTACTTGTTCATACTTGTTTGAATTATTGGTTTATACTTAAGTGAGTATTCACTAGACATTGATTTCTAATTGCAGGGTTATGCCTTCACAGGGTTACAGAATCAAAGCTTGTAGTGGACACTTCCAAGGAGGAAAAGCTACGAATAAATGCATATGGAATAAGCAGCAGGTTTGAAGGGATTTAAGATAGAACAATAAGAATTATTACGGAAATATTATGGATGAAGCATAACGCGTAGATAAGACAGGAGCAATGGAATGAAGCAACAAAGCAATTAACACAGAACTTACTCAAAGATCATCCGATGTATCTGTCAAATTGAGGCAGAGGCACCTCTAACATAACTACTCGAACTGCATAGTAGAAAAGGAAAAAAAAAGTGTCAACCACCGCGAACCAGACACATAGTAAAATAACGTAATGGCAATTTTATTCTCAGTGTTTGGGGATAAAAACATGATCCCAAAATATGCAAATCCACGTTATATTCTTGGTGCATATCAAAGCTTGCACGTTATCTAGGGCGAGAGAATAGCGATACTAATCCAATTCATAGGCCACGATGAAATATAGCGATACTCAAAATGTCACGAGCTATAAACTCACATAACAACAAAGTACAAAATTAAACAGCGCATAGATCGACAGGAAAAATAAAGTAGCACCCGGAGTTCACGAGGAACAGACAACCACATTCCGCTTTTTTTTTTTCCACTTCCACTCCACTTTGCTTATTAAGATTGTTAGCAACAGTTTTTTATGCCATACGCTCACGCCTTTCCGGTCATTACTACAAAAGCGCAGTGCAGTTGTCGATTTTCTAGAAAAGTAACTTTGAGTGGAATTTTAGATTACGTTGCTGGATTTGGGTTTAACAATAAGGAAGTAGGAATGTGGACATGAAGATGCTACGGGGGGATCCTTTTATTATTCTACGAGAAGTTTCCTTTATTTTTTGGCTCAAGATGCTAAGAGCAAGCTTTCGTAACTTTGGTCCAGGCACCAACATGTACGTATATCGTCAAAGTAGATAAAAGCATATGCACTATAATAGTATAGGCTCTTTCAAGTATGGGCCAATACGTAAATGTCAATACCTGAATTCTGTCACAGACTCCATCACTGCAAGTACGTGTGTCATACATTTTGTAATAAGCTACTAAATTGGTAAATAGAAAGTCAACAGCAAAATCACAGGAATCTCCATTCTCTTTTGCGTATCTAAATCTATTGATTGAACTGGGGAAAAGATAGCTAAATCAGACAAATGCCCAAACTGCATATCTGAAAAAGTGAACTATGAACCACGAATAACTTTACTGAGCAATTTAACATAAACCCATCAAATGGAAATTTAAAACTATACCACTACATAAAAATTTGAATGAAATAGAAACCCACATCAAATCCACATGTGAATCAACCAAAACATTCAAAACATATAAAGAACCAAACCCATCAGGCCAAAATGTAAACTGAAGGATGAATCATCACGAGAACCCATTTACACAAACTCAACTATCAACAAGCAAGCAAAACAATTACCAAATTCAGAGAAATATTACCTGATTAGAGAGAAGAGAGGGACTAGGACTTAAAAGATAGGTTAATGGGAATGGAGGCTGCCGGAGACGGACAGACAAGCTGCAAAAGCCGGGGAGAGTCACTGCCGATGAAGGAGAGAGTCGCCAACGGTGATGGTGGTTGTAATGGCCGAAGGTGGTGGTTGTCACGGTGCGCCGCCTGGGGAGAGAACGAACGGACTGACTAGAAGTGTTTTTAAGTCTGCAAATGTAGTCTGATTTTTTTTATTTTTTTTAAACAACCGTTTGGAATCGCGGATCAAGTCGTTCTTGACACGTTTTAGATGGAACAATAATAAGCTATACTCAAAAATAAACATGGGTGTAGATGGGTTGACTCGCACTGGTCAAAAACCAACAAGTTTGGTTGGGTTCTATTGGTCGATCGACTTTATGCAAGAAGAGTACCTAGTAGCAAGGTCACACCCACTTCTCTTACTATGTAACATACTATGGTGAGTTTTGAGCGACTGGTATTGAGCACGTGCATTGCACGTATGTAAACGTGGTTGAGAGTAATTTTTAAATTGATATCATTATTTTTTGGGGATCAAAATAATATAATTCAATTATATTCATATTTCTTTTGTGACCTGTATTTAGAATAAATGTATATTTGATATTTGCAACTGTAATCTATTCAATATTTGAAAATCTTCTCTTCAGGCTTCTGGATTTAAGAAATGTTTGATGATATTGCTGGAAAGAAAAGTAAATAGAGAAATTGAAAGAAGATATCTATGTCTTTATTTTTGCAATCAGTTGGTTTATAGTATACACTTAAGATTGAAATTTTCAAGACCATGTGCGTAACGGAATAGATTTTCAGTTCAAATTGGAGCTATATTTAAGCCTTATTTTTTTCTATTTTTGATGCATTTTTAACCCCTTTTTTATTCTTTTTTCTGTTTTTGTTTTTCTAACAGCCTTTTGTTTCTTAACGATATTTCACATATTTCAATTTCTTTGTTTTCTTTTTGTTTTTCAGTTTGTCAATTGGTTAATTGTTTGCTAACCTAAAAATGTAATGAAAAATAATCACATGTCTCGTTACCCAATTCATTGTCTAATATCTATTTTATTTCAACCAAGATTAAAATAGGAGTAATAAAGGAATTTATTTGCTTTGTTTTTTCTTTCTCATCTGACTTTTCATATTCCAAAGTTTATAATTAGATTCATTATCCAATGTTCATTTAATTTCAATCAAATTTAATAGGAAGTCATAAATGGAGGATAAAAGTGTTATTGATATAATTAACAGAGGACGTAATCGTCCAGAAATAATTTACAACATTCTTACTTTTATAGGTAAAAAAAAAGTCTATATATATATATATAAAGGAAAAGAAAGTGAGATATGAAAAAGCTAAGATAAGAAGAAAAAAAAAAGGACTATGAGTTTCTTTTACTTTGTTTTTGGGTTTTAGGATAGGAACCCACCCCCACCCCCACCCCCTTTTTTTTGTGAGTCGGAGAAAAAAGAGGAGAAAGTTTTTGAATTATTACTGTTACTAGAAAATGGCCACTTTATCAAAACATGCTTTATTAACTTTCTTGTTTGTAAAAGATAAAAGGATATTTTAATATCCTAGCATTCTATTAAACTGACCTCTATATATATATATATATATATATATATATATATATATATGGGGGCCGATCCACATCTACCGGTGGGAAAATAACAATTTTCCCACCGAACCGCAGGTAAGAGCAGCGGTTGGCCACGTGGACGGAAAAAAGGACGAAAAAGACCAAAAAGGACCAAAATGGCACGAGAAATTCACCAAAATATCACGAGAAAATGAAAATCTCGTGAGAAAATGGGCATAATGCCCAACCGCGTGTGGGAGTTGCGGTTGGCATTAATGCCCAACCGCAACCCCTACATGCGGTTGGGAATTATTTGCCAAGTTGCATTTTTTTTAAAAAAAGGACACATATATATTATAATAATAATAAAAAGGACATTTAAAGGACACATATATATTATTATTATAATAAAAAGGACATGAAGGACAATGGAGAAAACCCCAACCGCCACACTTAGTGGCGGTTGGTATCATTGCAAATTTTTTTTTTCTATCGCTAAATGTGAAAACTTAATTAGACAGTTTTTAACAAATTTATAAAAAATAGCTAGAGCTAGATCTTGCCAAATTGCAAAAAAGAGACCGTAGTTATCTTTAAAAGATCTATATTAGGGAAAAATTTCAGATTTTTCCAAAAACTGGAAAGGGGTTAACTGAAATGGGGAACCTTGTAACTTTACAGTATAATTTAAAATATCAAGCTAGCGCGATTTCGTGCGAAACTTTTATGAGAACCCTAGGATGTTAGGAAGTTCTATTTTCCAGGACTTCGGGCCATTCCGAAGTCGTTAGCTAATTGTTTGGCTGAACGGGCTAATTTTTTTAGGTCCATTTCCCAAAAAATTGCACCGTTAGGCCAAAAAATTAGCTAACAATTTCAGAATGGCCCAAAATCCTGGAAAATGAAACTTCCCAACATCCTAGGGTTCTCATAAAAGTTTCGCACGAAATCGCGCTAGCTTGATATTTTAAATTATACTGCAAAGTTACAAGGTTCCCCGTTTCAGTTAACCCCTTTCCAGTTTTTGGAAAAATCTGAAATTTTTTTCTGATATAGATCTTTTAAAAATAACTATGGTCTCTTTTTTACAATTTGGCAAAATCTAGCTCTAGCTATTTTTTATAAATTTGTTAAAAACTGTCTAATTAAGTTTTCACATTTAGCGATAGAAAAAAAATAAATTTGCAATGATACCAACCGCCACTAAGTGTGGCGGTTGGGTTTTCTCCATTTTCCTTCATGTCCTTTTTATTATTATTATAATATCCTTTCATGTCCTTTTTATTATTATTATAGAATTTTTCATGAATTTATAAAAAATAGCTAGAGCTAGATTTTGCCAAAGTGCGAAACAAAGACCCTAGTTATTTTCAAAAGATCTGTATCAGGTAAAAATTTCAGATTTTTTCAAAGACTGGAAAGGGGTTAACTGATACGCGCAACCTTGTAACTTTGCAGTGTAATTTAAAATATCAGGCCAGCGCGATTTCACGCGAAACTTTTATGAGAACCCTAGGATGTTGGGAAGTTCCATTCCCAAGGAATTCGGGCCATTCCGAACCCGTTAGCTAATTTTTTGGCCGATCGGGCTTTTAAGCGCTCGATCCGGACACCGGTTCGGGATTTTTAGGCGAAAAATCCGTAAAATACTTTTTAGATCAAGAATGAACTCAGGAAGCTTTAAAATAGCTTTTTAAAGCACTTTTGATATTTTCTCATGCCAGGGGGCATTTTGGTAATTTGCCACCCTGCGAGGGGTGTTTTGGTAATTTTACCGTGTCAAGTTTTTTAGTCCAGAAATGTAAGTAAAACATCTGAAAGGTTATTTTGAAGCTGGTTTGATGGGCGTTAGGGTGACAATGAACCCCCGGGGGCATTTCGGTAATTTGCCCGCAATGACGGGGGCTATTTTGCTAACTGAACCAGCTTGAAAAATTTCCCAAATGATTTTTAGTTATAGGATAGGGGTGTAAGACACCCGGAAAGTTATTTTGTTCCAGTTGTTCTGAGATGTTTGTTGGGGCGATGGCTGCCAGGGGGTGTTTTGCATACGTAGCGGGGTAATTTTTGTTAACGCATTCCCTTTTAAATCTTCGGAGGAAATATTTGGTATATAATTGATGTGATACATTTAAAAAGTAGTAAGCAAAGCGGTTTTGAGACTGCCGGTGGTGTAGCCGCCATATGGGGCGTTGGGGTGATAATGAACCCCCGGGGGAATTTCGATAATTTGCCGCTCATCGGGGGCTATTTTGCTAATTTTACATTACACAAATTTGTGCTTAAAATAACTTTTAGTTCATGAAAGGGTGTGAGACACCTGAAAAGTTATTTTAAAGAGTGAATTCAGGAAGCTTAAAATCCCGTTTCAAAGCTTAAAATCCCATTTCCGAAAAAAGTTGTAATTTTTTTGGTCACGTTTTTTTCGCTCATTGCACCTCAGGCACGCTAGTTAGCCCATTTGTAAGAATTTCGGCGAAAAACAAGACACATTATTTTTTGGGTTTTCCTAGGAAGGGCCTATTCGGGCACACTTTAGGCCCCAATTGATAGCTTCCGAAAAAAGTTGTAATCTTTTTTGTCACTTTTTTTTCGCTCATTGCACCTCAGGCACGCTAGTTAGCCCATTTGTAAGAATTTTGGCGAAAAACGGGACACATTAGTTTTTGGGTTTTCCTAGGAAGGGCCTATTCGGCCACACTTTAAGGCCCAATTGATAGCTTCCGAAAAAAGTTACAATTTTTTTGTCACTTTTTTTTCTCTCATTGAACCTCATGCACGCTAGTTAGCCCATTTCTATGAATTTCGGCGAAAAGCAAGACGCGTAATTTTTTCGAATGCGTCATATGAAAGGTATATTCGCGCACATTTTAGCGCCAAATTCATAGCATGCGAAAAATTATGTACATTTCTTTTTGGTACAGTTTTTTGTAACATCACAGCAGCTAGCCACGCACGTCAGGATAATGGTAATGAAGGCGTCTAGCTTCATTCTTTTTCAGCTCCCAGGCTATCCTATACCTAAACGTCAAGGCATCCTTCCTAGTCCACGAGGAGTGTTTGAGCACTTCCGAGCGAGCAATGTAGTCCATGTACTTGAGGACGTAAATCCCGTAATCGTGACCGTTATATTGCTTTGGTCAGTCCTTTATCATCACGACCGTCCAAGGGTCCCCCTGTGGCCGTTCGCACGCTAGCGAGAGGACAGTAGTCTGCATCCAACAATAAAAACGAGAATCAAGCCTATGAAACAAGAACAATATACTATGAGCCAAGGTCAAAAAATAAAAACTAACCACTAAAGTGATGTACTCATTGTACATCTGTGCCAGCAGCTGTCCAGGCTCGTCCTCCCTTAGGCTATCGTATATGTGAACTGTTCTGAACGCTGGATGGAAAACTAATAGGAACCAGTGGTTTGCATGATGACAAGGTATCATGATAAGGTTCGCATCAGCAGCGGGACATTGATAGTCTGCGTTCATCATGCGATAAATTACCAAAATGCCCCTGGGGGTTCACTATCACCCCAACGCCCCCGAACCAGCTTCAAAACAACATTTCAGGTGGTTTACTTACATTTCTGGACTAAAAAGTCGTTTGAAAAACTTGGCGCGGGAAAATTACCAAAACACCCCTCGCGGGGTGGCAAATTACCAAAATGCCCCTGGCATCAGGAAAAATATCAAATAGCCTTAAAATGCTATTTTACGCCTCCTGAGTTAATTCTTGATCTAAAAAGTATTTTACGGATCTTTCGCGCAAAAATCGCGAACCGGTGTCCGGATCGTGAAAAAACTGTCTAATTAAGTTTTCACCCCTAGCGCCAATTAAAGGGCCGTTCGGCCAAAAAAATAGGTAACGGCTTTGGAATGGCCCGAATTCCTGGGGGATGGAACTTCCCAACATCCTAGGGTTCTCATAAAATTTTCGCGCGAAATCGTGCTAGCTTGATATTTTAAAATACACTGCAGAATTACAAGGTTCCCCGTATCAGTTAACCCCTTTCCAGTCTTTGGAAAAATCTGAAATTTTTACCTGAGACAGATCCTTTAAGAATAACTAGGGTCTCTTTTTTGCATTTTGCCAAAATCTAGCTCTAGCTATTTTTTATAAATTCGTGAAAAACTGTCTATATTTGGCGCCCTAAAAAATCGCTATTTTGGAATCTATAAATGTAATACGCTGATTTGTATAAACCTAACATTGAATTATAAGGAAATTCAAAATACTTACTTGTTGTGACTTGATGTATTTAAAGAAAAATCTACCGATCTTCTAGCGGTTATCCACC
This sequence comes from Escallonia herrerae, assembly GCA_033070095.1. Classification (NCBI taxonomy): domain Eukaryota; kingdom Viridiplantae; phylum Streptophyta; class Magnoliopsida; order Escalloniales; family Escalloniaceae; genus Escallonia; species Escallonia herrerae. The sequence goes on along the minus strand of JAVXUP010001169.1, from coordinate 70,997 downwards.
GATCTTTTTCCCAAAAAATTTTTTGGTTTGTATTGTTGTGGAGATTATGTAGGTGAGATATGAAGTACGAAGGAAGTTGGTAAAGATGATAGAGTGCAGAAGAAGGGTTCGGGGGAGGGGATTATAAAGAGAGAAAAGTGAGGAAGAGAGAAGAAAAAAGACAGAAAAAAGTGAGGAAGAGAGAAGAAAAAAGACAAAAAAAACCCGTGATTGAGCGGTCAAAGGCTGCGGCAAAAAAAAAAATTTGGCAGAAGGACAACATGTGGGGCATCATGGGGGGAGGGGGGCATCACCGGGGGGGGCGCCACGTGGCAGGCCATCGCCCCCAACCGCGGGTTGTTTATGCGGTTGGGCCACGTGGCAAGGGGAGGGGCCGCCACGTGGCAGGGCCATCGCCCCAACCGCGGGTTGTATAAGCGGTTGGGCCACGTGGCAGGGGTGGGGGACGCCACGTGGCAGGGGCCATCGCCCCAACCGCGTATACAACCCGCGGTTGGGCCACGTGGCATGGGTGGGGGGACGCCACGTGGCAGGGGCCATCGCCCCAACCGCATATACAACCCGCGGTTGGGGCACGTGGCATGGGTGGGGACCGCCACATGGCAGGGGCCATGCCCCAACCGCGGGTTGTATACGCGGTTGGGCCACGTGGCAAGGGTGGGGGACGCCACGTGGCAGGGCCCATGGGGTTGGGCCACGTGGCAGGGGTGGGGGACGCCACATGGCAGGGGATATTAATGCCAACCGCTGCTTCTTCATGCGGTTGGTGTCCTTTTCCTCCTTTTCGCCATTTTCTCGCCATTTTCTCACCATTTTCTCACCATTTTCTCATGCCTTTTTTGCCATAAATGCAGTGTCAGTACAACTTTTTCCCAACCGCTGCTCTTACCCGCGGTTCGGTGGAGAAATTGTTATTTCTCCACCGGTGGGTGTGGATCGGGCCCCTATATATATATATATATATATATATATATATATATATATATATATATATATATATATATATATATATATATATATATATATATATATGATGTCAAGGAATGTGGGTTCGCAGTCGACGTGGAGGTGCCACAAGGAATGCAGTCCGAGTCAGATGCCAAGTGTGATGATGTGAGACACAGCAAGGGCGGAACAAGGGCAGAGACCAAGGGCTTCCCAGACAGAGCTTGAGGGTGGCAGTGCTACGAGGGCGAAGGCGTAGGATGAATACACGACGACAGTCACAGTCCGATGCTTGGGTCCATAGTCAGGGTCGTGTATGTTTCTCTCTCTAGGATTCTAAAGTGAGAAAGTGAAAGTGTGAAAAATGTTCTCTCTTCCAAATGAATTCTCAAGACCTCTATTTATAGAGATTGAGATGATGATGTCATCACGCGACACGTGGCACTCCCTGGGAATGACACGTCACTGGGGGGTCCACGGGTGCCTGTGTTCCACGGACTGTCGAATCGCATATTCACTCGGCCTGCTCCCTCACAGCGTCGCTCTGTCTGTCTGGAAAGACTGGCTCCCACAGCGTCGGTGTGGCCAGAGAACCCCCTTGATCTAGCCACCAATCCAAGCCCTTACAGAGTCCCACAGGCCTGGCAGTGGTGGGGAAGACCCGACGCCCAACTGCCAGGTGGACTAGGCGCGATGCCCTCCGAAGACCTACTCCCGTCTCGGAGTGACCCGGGGGTCATAGTCCATAGGGGTGTCGACGTAATCCCCCAGTGCCGGAGCACGTAGGCCAGTCACGAAGACACCCTGGCGGAGATAGTGTCCCGGAGGAGTCGCCTATCCCGCGGGTGAGTCCTTGTGCCGGAGCACTCGGAGCGCGTCAAGGTAGCATCCCAGAGGAGCTGTCTACCCGACGGGCCAGGTAGCATCCCGGAGGAGCCGTCTACCTGGCGGAAGGGGAGTTGAAGAGCTCCCTGACGGAGATAGTGTCCCGAAGGAGTCGCCTATTTTGCAGGCCGAGGTAGCATCCCGGAGGAGCCGTCTACCTGGCCAGCCGAGGTAGCATCCCAAAGGAGCCGTCTACCTGGCGGAAGGGGAGTTGAAGAGCTCCCTGGCAGAGATAGTGTCCCGGAGGAGTCGCCTATCCCCGAGGTGAGTCCTTGTGCCGGAGCACTCGGAGCGCGTCAAGGTAGCATCCCGGAGGAGCCGTCTACCCGACTGGCCGAGGTAGCATCTCGGAGGAGCCGTCTACCTGGCTGAAGGGGAGTTGAAGAGCTCCCTGGCGGAGATAGTGTCCTGGAGGAGTCGCCTATCCCCGCAGAATGCTGCACACTCCGGATAGTGGGTCGAAGCATGTTCCACGACCGAGGCAAGGTGCGCATGGTGTGGTGAAAGGACGGACCGATGCAAGGAGCATGGTAGTGTGACAGTGGCGCGGCGTATGGGCGCGGCGGAGTGAGTAAGGTGCCAAGGGCACTGTAGTGTGACAGGGAGCCAAGGGGCGCGACTGTATCAGTGGCGCGGCGCATGGGCGCGGCGGAGTGAGTAAGGTGCCAAGGGCACTGTAGTGTGACAGGGAGCCAGGGGGCGCGACTGTATCAGTGGCGCGGCGCATAGGCGCGGCGGAGCTATTGCATGGACGCGGGCGACAGACGTCACGAGGTTGATGCACGACGGACGTCGGGAGGTTAATGCACGAACGTCCGTAAGGTGATGCACGACAGACGTCGCGAGGTTGATGTACGAACGTCCGTAAGGTGATGCGCGACGGACGTCGCGAGGTTGATGTACGAACGTCCGTAAGGTGATGCGCGACGGACGTCGCGAGGTTGATGTACGAACGTCCGTAAGGTGATGCGCGACGGACGTCGCGAGGTTGATGGACGAACGTCCGTAAGGTGATGCGCGACGGACGTCGCGAGGTTGATGGACGAACTTCCGTAAGGTGATGCGCGACGGACGTCGCGAGGTTGATGGACGAACGTCCGTAAGGTGATGCGCGACGGACGTCGCGAGGTTGATGACGGACGTTGCTAGGTTGATGCTTGGTTCCTTGAAGAGAAGTGAAAATGCTAAGTATGGAAGTCAAGGGCCAACCCTTGGGGGAAGGCTAAGGCCAACCTCAAGGGGAGGCCGAGGCCGACCCTAAGGGGAAGGTCAAGGCCGAGGCCAACCCCAAGGGGAAGGCCGAGGCCGACCCCAAGGGGGAGGCCAAGGCCAACCTCCTTGGGCAAGTGCCATGGTGCGTCGACGGGCGACGTGCGACATGCGATGGTCGCGACGTCATGAGGCATCGCGCAAGGATGAGTTTCTTGGTGACGAAGTCATGAAGAAGAAGTAAGAAGTGCACTTGACTTGAGCGTGCATGCTTTGATCGGTTGTGAGCGTTGAAAATGACTGTTGCTTGTGCGGACGTGTCATGAAAAACGGGACCCCAGTGGGCCTTTGGGTGCGACCAGAATAAGTTGGGAACAATATATATACATACATACATATATATATATATATATATATATATATATATATATATATTTCTTACTCAACTTTGGAGAGAGAAAGATTTGATTAAAAAAGCAAACAAAACTTTTTCTTTCTAGATGTCTCGTTTGACAACTAGACTCTAATTTTGATTTTTTCCTTTTTTGTTACTTAACATTGCTTTGCCTTTGTATTAGCAGTACAAACTTACATGAACGAGAAAATGTTGTCCGACTTAATTATATAATAATTCTTTAGCCTTAAATTTTGTTCCTTATTTGTGCAAAATGGCATACATTTCTACTTCGAGTTTTTGCCCTAAATAATCATTTTTATTACTTAATTACTCATCTACCCCATTTTCAACCTTATTTACCTATCTAACCCACTTTTAGAAATCTTAATTCAAAACAGAGATTTCAACTGAAGAAAAAGTGGTTCGAAACCACGTTTTCAATGTACTTGTCTAATTTAAACTAAATTGAAAGAAATCTTGGTTTCTAACAGAGATTTCATAACAACGTTTGCTTGAAAATGTGGTTTGGAACTACGTCTTCTTTAGTTAAAATCTTTGTTTGGAACTAAGATTTTCAAAAGTGGATTAAATAGATAAATAAAATAAAAAAATGGGATAAAAAAGTAATTAAGTATTAAAAAAAGATTATGTAGGGCAAAAACTCTTTCTACTCCTACGCCAAAAGAATAAAAAAAAAACAAGAGTTAATTACTCACGGCACCCCTGAGGTTTACCCTAAATTACACACGGACCCCCCTATCTTTTGAAAATTACACTCTGATCCCCTGAGGTTTATCATTGTATTACACAAAACCCACTTCCGTTAGGGCACCGTAAAAAAAAATTAGGGCAACATAAATTAATTTTGATATACCAAAAATACCCTCAATCTTTCGTCTTCATCATCTTTCTTGCCCAAAACAAGCCCAGCCATTGCCACCAGACCCCGCCGCCGACGCCAAGCCATTGCCTACACACGACATCCACCACCGTCCTTCATCCTCAATCCGTACTTCACTCACTGACTCGACTTTGTTTTTTTTTTTAATGCGCAACAGCCTATTTGGACAATTCAATTCTTCAAAATGCATATCTATTGATGCAATTCCAATCTCATACTCAATTCCATATACCTCAGTTTCACGTGCAATACGCCCAAACTGCTTTCTTTCGATTTTCAGATTCCATTCCAGCCAGTTTCTCTCTTAGAGCAGCTTGAGAAGGTAGACAATCCTTAAGTGAAGACCTAACGAGATGTTGTGGTTCCACCTCGCAAGGGCGGGCCAGTTCGTTTGATGAAGATAGTTTTAGGGCGCCCTACGACTCGGTATTTGTTCCTTCCTCTTACTCGCCTACCGAAAGTTGCTTCGCTCCCCAACTCGTTTAAGTCAACTGATGCCAGAGAAGAGAAGGAAGGGGCAAAGAATAGAATTGAGGGATTCTTGGAGAAAGCAACTAGGTCCCCTAAAGGGGCAGGTCATGTGCCGGATTATTATTCGTCGGCTGATTCTTCCGAAATTATACAATCCCTGCTGCTTCGGCCACCTACGGCCCGTAAACCCCTCCACGCCCACTCTGATTGAAACAGCATCCATAGAACCCCATTGGCAGTCAGATCTAGATCTGGATCTGGATCTAGATCTAGATCAGCGAGTTACAGAATGGCAAACCCAATTGTCTCACCTCCAACCCTTTTTAATTTGGTTTCTCGTACAAGAATGAACACCTTTACAAGTTAATGATATGTTTGGATTTTTCCATTGGCGCAAGTGCTGAAGATGGCGAAGATTCACAAGAATGAATTAAGTTGTTCAGTGGTGGTGGTGGTGGTAATAAATTATGGTGGTAGTGATAATAAATTGTGGTGGTAGAGAATTGGTGGTTACGGTGGTTGAGTAGATTTACATTTTTATGAGGGGTATTACCATCATTTAGTTACTTATAGGGGTAATTACACCTTTGTCCCTGAGGTTAGGGGGTAATTACAGTCAATGACGTTAAGTTTCAAAATGTAACATACCATGACCAAACACTTTGAAAATGTATCACCCGTGTCCATCCGTCAAGGTTCCGTCCAAAAAGTGCACTTTTTAATGATGTCAGCAATACGTATTTTTAAAATGACAAAACTACCCTTGTAATGTTTATACTAAGTAATTTTTAAAGTTTTAAAATTAATACTTTAAACCTTAATTTGAAGATTAGGGGTTTTAAATTAGGGTTTCAAAATCCTAATTTGGAAATTAGGGTTACTCTTCAATCTAAGGCATCCATGTCCCCACGCCGCCGGCGCCTCCCTGTCCCCACCCCGCCGGCGACTCTATCCCACCACCCTGGCGACTCTACCCCACCACCCCGGCGCCCCCTCCCTTCCTCCCAACCCCGCTGCCTACACCTCCCTTCCCCCAGCTCGCCCCCTCTCCCTCCCCCCGGTGCCACTACAGCGAGCCAACGCGCCCACCACCGCACAACGAGCCCACCGCATCTCAGTCGACTTAGAATCTAAGGTTTGCTTCGCGGAATACAAGGATATGCTAGTCAAGTTATTGAGATTAACGAGTTATGAATTCAATCCTAGCGTGGTCAAGGTGGGATTATCGTGCTTGGTAAGCATTTCAATGGCGAAGAAGACTTGAATCAAATTAGTCGGTCTCGGAGCCATGAAAGTTTTGGTGAAAAATGGCAGGTGGGTGCGGTGTTACGGCGACGGGGATGGGGAAGGGTGGGGGAGACGAGGAAGGGGGAGGGTGCGGCGATAGGGAGGCACACCAGACGGCGAAGGGGTGCTGCGGGAAGTTTTGAGACAGAAATGGGGTTGGGAGCCGGGGGTGGGGGGGGAGTAATGACATTAATGTTATTAAAAATAAGATGAAGAGTAATGGAATTAATGGAAGAAGATGATATAATGGTATTGGAAAATAAATAAGGTTTCAATTCAGGGGCAACAAAGTCTTTTCATTAAAACCGTTAGGATTTTTAAAATTCCGTTTGGTCAACGGACATAAGTATAATTTGTCCAAACTATTGTTCTTGCCTGTAATTACCCTCTAACCTCAGGGACATAAGTATAATTAACCCAAAAGTATAATTTAGTGTAATAAAAATACTTAGGTGAATTCGCGTGTAATCTAGGATCAATAGTAACGTGATTAATTAATCCAAAAAACAAAGACGTTGACACAGTTTTCAAAATTCTCCCCTACCCCCACAATCTGACAAATGACAAAGCCAGCATCTAGCTGATTGTCGGAAAGCAAAGTCCCCAACGGCGAGGATGCCGCCACCTTGCGGCACCCCATTGGCCCACGTCACACCGCACGGCATAACCCCGCAATCATTGGGACACGTTGCGCTACCAGGACAGCTCTACGCATGATCAGATAATACTATTTTAATGGTGGGGAAATCTTTTTTGATTTATTTTCGGGTGAAATACGCAAATCTCAACGCCTTGGTTAGCCCTTTATAAAATGCAGGGAGTCGTGGATACGGGGCACAAGACACTTGTCGCCTCCACCAAAGCTGAATCACCCCGCCCGAAGAAGAAGGAAACGACACGCCTTTCTCTCTCCTCCAGCTTTCCCGAAAAGGGTAAAACCGTCTCACTGTACACTCTTCACATTCAGCTAGTAAAATTTCCCCCAAGATATTTTCCGTTTTTCCTCTTAGATTCATGTTTTCTTTTTAATAAAATTATTATTATTATCTGGAGTTGAGATTGATTCTTGCTGTCCTCTTTCTATTTGATCTCTGTTCACGAGTAAAAAGGGTTGTGAAATAATCGAGCTGGGCTGGTTGTAATTTGAATTTGATATGGCTTGAGCTGAAAATAAGCTTAAAAGAGAGATCTTTGAAATTGTTTGGGATTTGTTTATACATGTAAACGGTGTCTAAACGTGGTGTTAATGATTTGGGCATCTGGGTTGGCATCTTCTTGATCTAATTTTGCCAGCGTGTCTGTGTGTGGTTTAATTTGTGCATGTATTTTCTGACATGGTTCTCAAGATTTGGATTTCTGGGTTGATCTATACATGACATACGTGATTTGGATTTAGAGATTGGATTAGATGTGTTAAGTTTACTTATCTTATCTGGTGTTTGGTTTTCACGTTGGATTTGAAGTTGTAAGGAATTCACAGCAGTAGTCAATTCTTGTGATCTTTTTGTTCCATTTTCTAGTAAGTGACACCCAGTGATCTGCATGGAATTGGATGGGAGGGTATACCGGACTTAGATAAAATTTGCTTTTGCCTCTTTAATCATAGTTGATGTTGTTGCACATATGGGATCTATTGTGATGAGGTGCACCTTTTCATGTTTTTAGTTCTGTTAAAGCTGTAATATTGGAATTTGTATGTGCAGCATGACATCTAGATTGGAAATTATGTTTGTTTCGCTAGCTATATATGGTGATATAGCCTGAAAATTTGTTTGCACCTGACAACATCAGAAAGTAACATCTGGGATCTCGTTCTTATGCACGCGTGTGTATTTGTGTTTGAGGATTGAAATGAATGGATTGATGTCTGATCGATGGATTTGAAGTTACATTAAGAACATAGTTATTTTGGAATTCACACAACTTGGGTTCTTATTTACTCAAAGATCGGATGACATGTACCCCTTATCTACCTTTCGATATTCTTCTTTCATGTTTATCAATTCCCTTCGTTCAAAGTCCATGGGTATTTCTAGGTGGAGCATTTATGTTTGCTCACAGATATTCTTGTTTTGCTTGTTTACTCGTCATTTTTTGAAGTTCCGAAGATGTAGAAAGCCAAGAAAACTAAGAAATCTATGTCATCTAGTTAAATTTTATGAATTTATCCTACTTGAGCATTAGGCCAAAAAAAAAAATCAGCTATAGGTACTTGGTATATTGCATGGAATGCTCACTTGTTCTTGATTTGAATTTGACATTTACAAATAAAGAAAGCCTACCTAAGGGGATAAAATGTTTTTACATGGTGTCTTTAAATCATTTGTTGATATACGAGTCTGTCAATGTGGAGTAGCTGTTGTTTGATCTATTTCGAATTGCTTGAATCAGCTCTTGCCCTGCTCTGAAAACTTGACCAATGAATTCATACATGAACTTCAAGAACTACGGTGACACATCGCAATTAGACGGCAGTGGCAGCAAGCCAGCGGTGAATACGCCGTTGGCTAGACAATCTTCAGTTTACTCCCTGACTATTGATGAATTACAGAACACCTTGGGTGGAATGGGAAAGGATTTTGGATCTATGAACATGGATGAACTTTTAAAGAACATTTGGACTGCTGAAGAAACTCAAGCCATGGCATCATCTGTTAGTGTGGGTGACTGGAGTGCCCTTGGTGGAAATTTGCAAAAACAGGGTTCCTTAACGTTACCACGGACACTCAGTCAGAAAACTGTTGATGAAGTCTGGAGAGACTTGCTTAAAGAAAGTGGGGGTGGTAGTGGGTTAATGGAGTTGCAGCAGAGGCAAGCAACTCTGGGAGAGATGACACTGGAGGAGTTCTTGTTGAGAGCAGGGGCAGTGGGAGAAGCCACTCAACCAATTGGGAGGCCAAATAATGGTGGATTTTATGGTGAGATTCCACAATCAGATACCAAGAGCAATGGTTTGACTTTTGAGTTTCAACAACCAGCAAGGAACCATGGATTGGTTGCTAATCAAATTATGGAGAATCATAACGCAGTATCTAATGCACCAGCTACGTTAGTGCAAAATGGACATGCTGTCAGATCTTCTCAACCACAATTGCAGCTGCACCAGCCACAACCGCTTTTCCCTAAGCAAGTGACTGTTGCCTTTGGCACTCCTATGAATTTAGTAAACAATGCTCAGCTGGCTAGCCCAGAAGCAAGGGGTCCAATTGTCGCACGGGCAGAACCTACTGTTAGCACCGGTATAGCTCAAGGTGGTGGTGCCATACAGAGTGGAGCAACGGGCAAGGCTGATTTAAGCATTGGGGCTCCCCCAGTTGCAGCGCGATTTCTCCCAAATGTGATCCCTAAGAGTAATGATAATACACCATCGTTACCACCTTCTCATTATGCATATGGTGAAGGTATACGCGGAAGGAAATCCAGTGGCGCTGTCGAGAAAGTGGTGGAGAGAAGACGTAGGAGAATGATTAAAAACAGAGAGTCCGCTGCAAGGTCACGGGCTCGGAAGCAGGTAAGTTATCTCTTTTAGCAGCTTTATACTTTATTTTCGACTGTGAAACATAGCAGCTGATTCTTTTCTATAAAATTAGAGGCTATATAAGGCTGTTATGTTTCCGTGGCTGAGACGGGGTGGTGGTAACTTGTGCGTTTATGTACATTTTCAAGCTCATTCATAGAAACACAAGAAGCTTAATTTCTGTTTCTGGAGGCTCCTATGGGTTTACTTCGGCATCTAGTTACTTTTATACTTCATCAGAGGTGTCCTTACAAGGTCCAAGTTTTTAGCAGTGGGTGTTAAAATGGTGTAAACTAAATCTGGAGACTAAGATACATGTCAGGAGTGTTTTTTTCTTCTCCTGGTAAATAATGTTGGGGAACAGTTCACGTGCTTTTGTATATAGGTGTTGTCCGTTCGGAGTATGATCTATCTGAGATTGACTGGAGTCCCAGTTTAAAGTCGATACTTATGTCTTCAATGAACTTTATGTTTCAGTAACTTGTGATGTATATTTCAAACGGATTCTATATCACATTGGATAATAATGATCAAATAATGTATTGATACCTTGAAGATTGCTGAGTATAGCATGCTGCATGTATTTTATGTTCTGCATTTATTGTATGCCAAATGTTCGATAACCAAGTGTATGAACTATGAATGCGCCGAAGTTTGTGCTAAAAGTTGATTGTTGACACCAGAATGATTAGTTGATGTATGATGTTAATACTTGGTTTGGGTTTCTGACAGGCCTATACACTAGAATTAGAAGCAGAAGTTGCAAAACTCAAAGAAGTAAACGAGGAACTGCAGAAAAAACAGGTAGATTATTAAGTGCAACCAAAGGCACAAATGTTACCTAAGACGCCATTGCAAGAGTTTTGTCTAATGAACATCTGTTACTGTGTTTTATTAATGCAGGCAGAAGTCCTGGAGATACAGAAAAACCAGGTGCGTCCCTCTTTCTCTACTACAGTTATGCTGGGTGTTCTCAAGTGATTTTCTTTGTTAAAGACAGCAATGGACAAGTGCGAGCGCACACACACGTACTTGATATTACTCCCTCTATTTCATTTGTCCCCTTTTTGCAATTTTCTAGAATAGAATTTGGACCTCTAGACATCCACTTTGGTGTTTTTGCCCAAGCTGACTTGTTATACCTATTTGATCCAACTCGTCGTTGGGATGTTTGACTTCTACCTTAAAAATTGTAAAAAGTCAAAGGAGACAAAAGTTAAGAAACGAGGGAAGTAGATAATATGGGGATCCAGGTCTGTATGTCAAATTGATCATGCTATTGTATAATTACTGGTAACATGAAAATAGAATGCTTTAACCGCACTACTATTGTGGGATTTCTACTCCAACCCCTATTTCTCATGGTGTTGAACCTACCTATCTAATCCAGTTGAACTTACCTTTGTAGTCCAGTTTTTGCTTGTGGAAACACTATTTTTTGCCATTATACGTACCATAAACATGTTTAAAGACCTCATTTGATGGCAATGGTTGTCACAAAAAATTATACTCTTTAATTCGTCAGATTTTCTCCCTTTGACTCCTTGCAAATTCCTATTATAGATTTTTGCAAAAAGCCAAAGGAAAAGGGAAGAATCCAATGAAACGGAGGTATATTGATTCCCATCTGTGTTGTTTTTTCCGATAGTAACGAGACTTGTTATTGAACTGTTCACCTTTACGGCTTTACCGTTGTGCATTCTTCTATTATCTTATCAAAGTGGTCTTCTCTGGCTATTAAATGTCCAACCAAATACTAACTATGAGCAGGTTAAGATCTTCATTGTTTGCCATTTACTGGACTTGCATTCGTAATTCTTGACAGTTTGTTTATTTGTTTCTCCAGATATTGGAGAAAATGAAATCGTCATTGGGAGGAAAAAGGGTTTGCTTGAGAAGGACTTTGACAGGACCTTGGTAAAGTAAATCAAGAATGGGGTTGGAGAGTTAGCTAGTGCTAGTATAGACATGGTCGGTCAGCTGTATGTACAGAAGCAGAGAGTGAAAATTGTATGCTGTAAATTATGAAGTGGGGATTGCATAAATCCTGTAGATCAAAGGTTTTAGCCATCTGTATTCAATCTGTTTGCTTCTCGTGTGACTGCTAACATCAACTAGGATAGGAGGCTAGCGAAGGAATCTCTGTATGAACTGATTTCGGATTTGCAGCATTGTCTTCATCTTATCCAGAGGCATGGTCGGTTATCAGGTTTTACTTTTTTGGTTTCCTTTTCGTTGAACTGTTGACTGTCGTAGGTTAATTTATTCATGGTGACACCCCCTCGTTCTCTCTGGAGGTCAGAGTCTGCATTGGAGATAAGCATGCCCAACAGTGACTGATTACGCGGACGATTGACTGATTACACGACGTAGTGAAGGGATAATGATCATGTTATTTTGTCTTAAACTGTGTTATAGAGATTTCAAATTACATTGTCTCGTCATTTTCTTGTGGGGATAATGACTACGTTATTTTATGTCTTAAACTGTGTTGTATGGATTACAAATGGCATTGTTGGGTAATTTTCTTGTGTAAGCTTTTAGTCGGCGCATAGGAGATAGGTGTGGTTGAAAGTACTTGACCGTAGTTTGTCACATCATTTGTGAGGTAAAACTTGGAATACAAATTTGAAAATCATGACATTATTCGAACAATAACTGTGAAGAGGAACTTGCCAAATCTTAAAATTAATTAGAGGCTGTTTGGAATAGGTATTATCAGAAGTGTGTGTTGATTATATTAAAGTTTATTTTTAAAATGAGCTTTAATATATTTTAAGTATAATGAATTGAAAGTTATTGAAGGTTTTGGGATAAAAAGGATGAAAGTGAATAAAATGTGCCAAGAATGACCATATAATGTACTCAAAAATAAAGGAAATATTTATTGTCTATTTATATTTGAAGGTATACTGGTAGCTCTTTTGATCAATTCTGATTAACCCAAAATCTAGAAAACTGAAGATTTTAAAATTAATCAGTCTTGAGCATACTTAAATAGATTTGATCAGTTCATCTTTTTTTTTTGTCAAGTATTTCAAACTTGATTTAATTTAAATTTAATTAAATTTGACCATTCTAGAATTAATTTCAAATTCCACACTTGATATGCCAAAGTCCGCACAGACTACATTAGAATCTACAACATTTGTACCGGTGGACAGTCTCATCATAGCCTTAATCAAAGAGACCAAGTCTGATGAAATTAAATTAGGTACAGCTGCAATCCAATCCTGAACTGCGTCCATCAACAAACGCTGCAACTAGGAGACTTGCCAAAATGCTGGCCTCTACTCTTCCCTGGATGTCCATCATGTAATTTTCGCAGAAATTCCATGAAGCTCGACTATCACTTGACATCAGGATCAGGCGTTAGTGCTGAAGCTTCCCACCAAGGCTTTAGAGGGGCATGGGACAGACTTCCATTGCCAACCAATCCTCTCAATGTATAACCACCCACCACTGCGATGAAACCTTCTTTACACGATGATTCGAGGTGGGGAACTCGACATCTCACTGCTTTGGGAGTTCTCTATTCACCAAAACAGGACGGGTGGATCTGTCTACTTCCTGGGGTATTCAAACACGATGCCTTCTGCCACACTTCTTGCCCTTGCATGTCCGTAGAGCTTGCTTACAATAGCCAGTGCAAAATCTATCGCACTGGCAAGTCCCCTGCTTGTGATCACTTTACCATCGACAACTACTCGGGAACCATCTACTTTGTTGTTGAATTTGCTTATGACAGAGGGATGACCTGTCGCTCTTTTATCCTGTGTGGCAAAGGAAGTATAAATTTCCACTATGCTGTTGAGAAATTAAGACAGAATCAACTTGCTTCCTTCTACCTTGAGTAACCCTTGTCTGTGCAGGATAGCAGGTGAAGAGCAGATTGCTCCGTACATTCTTCCAGCTGATTCTTGTTCTTTAAGCAACTTCTTGAGAACCTTGGATTTGTGGAGCCGCTCCGCCCCAACAGTTCCTCCCTGAAAATTTGGGACCAACCCACATTTCAGACAAAGGAGCTACGACTAAGAAACTTAATCTTTGGGGGGTATCAAGTCTTTGAGAGCCTGAACAGTCTAGTAAGAAAAGGAGAGTACGCCTAGACAATGGGACTCAAAAGTTGTCGTTCAACAGACCATAAGGTTATTAACCGTTAAAGGTTTATTTAAAGTTTGACTGAGACCAAAACTTATGCAACTAAAAAAAAGTCTCATAAGGATCTCTAATCCACTTAGCTACACTAAGAATATGCATTCAAAGCGAGGTATACTTTCAATGTTAGCGATCTTGACGTCTCACCGGTAGGATAATCAAATCATACACCGACTCAGCAGCATGACTAATTAACTTGTCAGCCACAATTTTTGTGCCCCTGGCTGCCAAAATTCGTTTGGATCTTTCAACCGAGGCAACAACAACATCCACCTTTGCTCGCCGTAGAATATCTACGAGTGTTATCACTTCGATCTCTTCAGAACCACTTGCAACAGGAATGAGAACCTGCAAGATTCAAGCAGAGTAAATATTATGTCGAAGATAAATAAAAGAGCTTTTGCATATTATTCGAGCGGATTACTTGTTACCATTGAAAGGAAGAATTCACCATATCAAATTTCATAAATTAAACATGTTCTGAGAATAAAATTTTAATGAGCAGAATCACTTTTACAGATGGAAATGCCTCGAGATAATGATATATTTAGAGCTATAAGTCTGCTCCAGCTAACATATACTCTTTCATCAGACACAAATGATGGTGGACCTTCCTGATGTAGATATGGTGCTTGCTATTCCACCTCTACTGGCATGGTAGTGAAGAAATAGTGAAAGGCTCAAGCTCTCAGAAACAAAGATGAGATATAATACTGAAACATATATTGGCCAAATTGATAACTATGCATTTCATGGCGAAATAGTATATTTACATGAAGATTATAAGAAACGTGATGGAAACTGGCCAGTGAGAGTATTCGAGCACTTACTCTTTTAGCACCAAGATTGCCAGAAAAATCATCTTTCAGATAATCAGACTTAGATATATATATATATATATATATATATATATATATATATATATATATATATATATATATATATATATATGTTGCAGATATTTCAGATTTGGCAGACGAGAGATGCATTCATGAAACAACAGTAATTCATACTAAAACCAAAGCTGTAGATCACATTGGCTGCAGTAGCCAGATGTAGTGGAGGAGGAAATATACACAAATAGAGAAACAAACTGCATAAATGCAGATAAACAAGTCAACACAGAATGCACTGTATTAAGGAGACTTACATGGGGAATATGGTCAACGGACCACTCAACTTCATTGAATTCTTCTCTTTGAGGATTGCTGTCATCAGCTTTCAATAGCTAATACAATAGAAGGGAGAAAACTGTTACCTAATTACTTATTAGCCACATAAAACTGGGGAAGAGAGACAAGTTAAATAAATTTATGTTACCAAATGCTCTAAAAAGAAATTAGAATGGGCTCGAAGCACTAACTTCCCTTTTCTCTTGCCTTTCCCCTTAATGAGTATATTTACTTACTTTCCCATGCTTTCCTCGCATGAAAAGCTAAAAGTTAATGTCATAGATGAAAATTCAAAAGAAACTTCGTCATAGGTTGAGAGTAATCGTTACGAATAGCCAAACTAAGGTTAGTCTTGATTTAAGAAGGGGGTTGAGAAGATCGATTAAATCTCTGTTTCAGGTTAGTCTCCAGTCTTCACACTCAGAATTCAATCTCTCTTTGCAAGAGTCTGGATGAGGGCTTGTGAGTTCAGCCTTATACGAACACAATCGGTGCAGCGAATTTCTATAATAAGAAAACTCGCATTCTGCACTTTTCAGACTTACAAGTGAAATGTTGCTCGCACCATCAACAATGAGCTTGTGAATGCTTAAATTACATTGAAACAAGACATGGAGTACATGCTTGCTAATTTTGTAAGGAGCAGGCAAGTGAGCGACAGTCGTTCTAGTAAGAAGTTGACTTCATTAAGGGCATTGTTGTTAGAAGAGTATAGGTCAAAATGGCTCTTAGGACGACCAATGGGGGGAAGAAGAATCGACAAATTGAGACCAATCTCTGGGTCGTTTGGTTAAAGATTGCACATGAACTCGTAATGCTTTTTTTTTTTTAAATTAGCTCAGGAAAAAAAAGAAGAAAGAAAAGCCTGGACACCGTACTGCCATAAACATAAACCTGACACAGCAAGGAAGAGGAGAAAAATTTGGAAACAAATGGTATTTTTGCATGTCTTACAAGTAACTGTCCAATCTCCTTGGCTACGGACTCCCCAAAGAGCTGCTCCACTAAAGATATAGAGAACTCAAAAGAAGTGCCTGGGCCTCGACTTGTTGTCATCATCCCAGAAACTTGAAGATTTGTTTTAACAGCCCAGAAATTTGGAAGCTTGTCCATAAATGCAGGGTGACAGGTAGTCTTGCAGGAAAAACTACACCACTATTAGACAGCCCAATGTGCAAAATAAACTAAATCAAAAAGTTTTAAACCAATGCAAGCTACCTGTTTTCTCTTTAGAAGGCCCCATGGCAGAAGTGTGACTGCTGGAGCTGCACAGATAGCACCGTATAACCTTTTCTCCTCAGCTTGTTTACTGACAATATTTTGGAGGATTTTACAATCTCTCAAACGTGCAGAGCCAGGCATCCCACCCTAACAAATGCATATTGCACGACTGAAAATTTTAAGAAATAGACCTGACAAACACTAAACTAATGCAGAAAGAAGCAGTAGGAGGTTATGAAAAGCTGAGTTCACTAATCAAAACAAAAAGAGGCCGACCTTGGGAAGGAGGTTGCCTATACATAGTAACTAGTAGATACTGAATGAATGATATTGTCTTTTCAAGAAAAGAGTATCCTGTATTCTGCACTGTGGTTAAGTCCAATGAGGCTCAGATGCAAGAGTTGTTTTTCAGAATGTGCCCCACTACTTGCCAAAAGGTGGAATTGAAATGGGAAATTGCTCATCTGGTGATTGGAAAAAAGAAAATCTAAGAGAAGCCTCAACAAACTTTATTCAATTAGTAAACTATATTGGCTTCTTTTTTAATTGATCTCCTCGTTTAGCCTTTAAACGTGAAGGCAGCTTGTTACTAATACTTCTCCTTCTCTTGAAGTGTAATGATCAGCTTCCAAAGTTGTGACTAGCTAAATTGAAAAGCTTTGTAGATGCCTCTCGATAACTTTCCTTGGGCCACTAAATTGTTTTACGTTTTATGCGGTACTAAATTGTTTTATGCGGTACTACTACTTGACATTGTTGAAGGTCAACAACACGTCATATAAAGAGGAGGACTTCATGGTTTGAATCTGGTCAGTAGTTAACATGCTCCTGTTATCGAGGTTGGAAAGATTGATATAAAGACCATGCGAACCAGTTATCATGCCTGCAAGTAATTCATTCCATTTTCCCAGAGGGTTAAATTTTCAATCGTTGTGAAACAGAACAAGATCCTGTCCCAAGCCATAAAGGGCTTACGTTGTAAAGACAAATTCAGAACCTGAAGACCGAACCTTCATATACAAAACTGGACACAGGAGGTGGTGCAGTGGAGTGAAAGGGCTTCTAATTCTCATGGCCAGCAGAATCAAAAATTCAAAGATAGGGCATATTTGAGATCGGCGAATATGATATACAATCGGAACTGGTGAAATGGATGTAAGTTATGTGTCTCACTGCCATAAATTCCAGTTTCAGGAGTATAAAATCTTGACAACTAACCGGGAGAGCAACAAGGTCGAAAATTTCATCTGAACAAGCTGAGACAAATGTATCAGCAACCAGTCTGGTGCCACCAGAAGCTTCAACCTCCAACTGCGGCTCCACTGAAGCCACGGTCACAATGGCACCGGCTCTGCGCAGAACACCAATCAGTATGACAACTTCCATTGCCTCCGAGCCATACCCAATTGGCACCAACACCTAAAACCCACAGAAACGTGCAGAAATTAATCCTTTCAAATTACTAATTTTTCTACAAAAGTCCGACAAAAAAACCAACTGGCGCCAAAACCTAATAACCCAGGAAAAGACAATTTTTGTAATTTTTCTAGTGCAAGTTCTCGATGTTTTGAAGCAAAACCCTTAATACCTTCTTGGGCGCAAGTGAAGATGTTGTACTGGTACTATGTGTTTTAGTAGCAGTGGCTATGATGGTTGTTAGTCGTACTGCAGAGAGGGTTTTGTAGGGTATCGGAGAGCGCTTGGCGGTGGTTGTCTTGTGCTGTTGGGTGGCTGCGCAGATGAAGGGTAAGGGGTGGAAAGTGGTGGCAGGGATAGCCATTAAAGACTTCGGAGGAGGAAATAAGCAGATAGAAGATAGAGACTTCATTCTGGTAGCTAGTTCATTCACTCCGATTCGGCAATTGCTAAACCCGTAGCCTTCCAAACGGTTTTTGTTTTTAGAAACTGAAAAAATGTCTCTTGACATATAAGTTTAATTTTTCTTTCTTTTTTCCCTTTTAATTTTATAAATCAATTTTTAAAATGAGGTAAATTGAAAGTTTTGTTTTGTATTTTTTAAATTTTCCTTTCAACTCTCGTCTGCAATCTCTTCTCCCTTTCAATCTTTAACACTAACATCTATCACTAAGAGCACCAAACTACCGACATTGTGAACGACCATACATATTGACTGTCACCACCAACCAACCCTCCCGAACACCAAATTACAAAACTGTCAACAACTGCAGCACTGACCTTCGATTTGCCACCACCATCGATCAAAACACCAGAACACCAAACTTGCCAACACCGTCAACCATCATGGTCACTGACCACCAGCACTACCACCAGTAATCAATACCCACGAACACTGCTAACTACCATAACAACTAATAACCATAACCACCACTGTAGAACACCAAACTCTCGAACATCAGTCACCACAATGGCATCACTACTTATCTAAATGCAAATCTGCAGTCATTCCGACTACCATTGTCCATGAGACAAACACCATTGCAAGATTTTGTCCACCTGGCATCTTTGATGTGCACAGATAAATTTCAAGCCAATCTAACTAATTCACCCAATCAAATCCAGTGAAACCTTAATTTGCAAACTAATGAATTACTGCCATAGCAGTAGTTGGACAGTTATAAAGGAGATTTGTTGGTCATGATAAGGACGCTTCCGGTTGTTGAAGAGAGGAGCTTTAAATAAGTTCTCAAAGTATTAGAAAATGAGAGAAAAGATAAGAAATGAAGAACAAAAATAAAATCTAATTATACAAAACTGTTATTAAACAACTCACCAATTTTACGGGAAAAAAAGGGGAAAAAATTCAAAGAGATTTTTAATTGGGCTAATTACACCCATGTCCCTGAGGTTTGGGGGTAATTACACGCGAGGATACAAAGTTTCAAAATGTAACACTTATGTCCGTTGGCAAACGGAATACAAAAATACTTAACGGTTTTGACAAAAAGACTTGATTGCCCTTTGAGAAAAAGACTTGATTCCCCCCTCCCTCACCCCACCCTAATTTTTTCTAGAACTGCCCCCACTCCCTCACCCCACCCCACGCCGCTGGCAGCCCAAGCCCCCTCTCTTTCCCCCCGGTTGCAGAGCAGAGTGAAGCTGAAGCCTACCTTTTGCTTCTGCCCCAAAGGTCCGGCCCTTTTACGGCTTGAATAACAGCAAGACCTCAGTGGGGAAGGGACTACCGTCGATGCCGGAAACAAAGGAATCACCGACGGAAGATCTGCCCGGAAAACCAAATGAAATCACGCCGGAAAAGGAAGATAAAACCACCGGAAAAAACCATTACTGCACCTGAAAGCCACCGAAACCCCAACCACCCTCCCCCTCCCGTCGCCACACCTACCTTTCCCCTTCCCCGTCGCCACAACGCAGATCTGCAGATCTGGACAACTGGCTACTTTGCCGTTGTTCTGATGGTAACAGAGGGCCAGTCACGATGGTGATGGTGACGACATCTTTGCTTTGCAAATTAGGGAAGGTCAAATAAGGGAAGGTGATGGCATCACCGTGACTGGCATCTTTGCTTTGCAGATCTGGACAATCAGTAAGGTGCCGTTGTTCTTAGGCGCCGGCGACTTTGCTTTGCAAATTAGGGTTTTGAAACCCTAATTTGCAAATTAGGGTTCTGAAGCCCTAATATGCAAATTAGGCTTCTGAAACCCTAATTGGTAGATTGAACCCCTTTGAGAAATTGCAGATTGAGAAATTGCGGATTGAGAGTAGAGTGCAAAGATAGAGAACAAATTAATTTTAGGCTTTTAAAACCCTAATGTTGAAATTAAGTTTGAAATCTTAATTTTAAAATTTTAAAATATTTTGTATATAAAGTACAATGGGTAGTATTGTCATTTTAAAAATACGCATTGCTGACATCATTAAAAAAGTACACTTTTTGGACGGAATCTTAAGGGATGGACACTGCTGATACATTTTAAAAGTGTTTGGTCACGGAATGTTACATTTTGAAACTTTGTTTCCTCGCGTGTAATTTACCTTCAAACCTCAGAGACATGGGTGTAATTAGCCTTTTTTATTTTTAAATTTTTTTAAAACAAAAAATGGAAAACAAATGGACTTCAAACGGACAAATATAATATGGATAATCCTGGAAGTCGTGTTGCCATGCATGCGCCATTAATCCCTTCTTCGCGACGGTCTTCACGCGCCGCCTTCCTTGCTTTATTAATTCCCAATTCGTTCCCACGCGCGCTGTTCACCTGCTTCTTCGCCTGTTTTCCGTCTGGTTATGTCAGCTCTTGTTCCTACTTGTTGTCTTCAATTCCATTTGATCTTGGCCCTAACTTGGCTTTGAATTTGTGTTTGAGGTTTGGTTTGTCAGGTTCCTGATACAGTAATAAACCTTCCATAATTCATCACTTCATTTCCTCTATCAATTTGCCTATTTAAACCCTCGGGCTGATCGGAGAGAAACGGATAGGCATAACAGACCAGCCATGCTCGTAAGCGAAGACGATAAAAGAAAGCATTACTAGTCCCAAAGCTCAGTTCCAGATTAAGCAAGAGTCGAAAAAATGTTAGGGAAGTTGGCGAGAAGAGCAGCCACATCAAGTTCAGATTCAAGCTCAGTTCCATGGCGGAGCAGCCTAATCACGTTGTCGCCACTCCTCCAGGCAAAACGACAACTCTGCTTGGGCATACTTCCTGACGGCGTCGACCGTAACTCCGAATCATTTCCTCGCAACTCCAAAGCCATGGAGGATCTCATTTCCCAACTTCAATCTCACATCAACAAGGTCCAACTCCTCATTCTCAACGCTCAGATATGTACGATAATCTTCAGGCGTAATTAATGCTGTCTGTTTTCGTTAGGTTTTGGCTGGTGGAGGAGCAGAAGCTGTTAACAGAAACAAAAGTAGGAATAAGCTTCTTCCTAGAGAGAGAATTGATCGCCTCCTTGACCCTGGTTCTTCGTTCCTTGAGCTTTCTCAGGTTACACATTCTATGTTCCTAATTTTGACTTATTATATCCTTCTTTCAAACTTCGTTTATGATTCGTTTGTCGCAGTACAATTACCACGAATAGCAACTCTTACATAAATACTACCATGATGGAAACCGATTGTAATGCGAAATTGGTGGAAAATCGTTTGGTGGGTCAAATTGGTGGAAGGCGTTTACCCCAGTGTGATTGGATTATCAATTTTTATTATTTTTCTCTTGGCAAGTGAAAAATTAAATCACCTATTAGTATGATTGGACCAAGAAATGGCTGACTGGTTAGACTTTTCAGTTTAGCCGTGCAAATGACTTGTTTTCACTATGGAATTTGCGTATATTAAGTAGGTGGAAGTTGTATAAAAGTGTATTAGTTTGTTATGGATGAGTGGTTTTTCAGAAGAAGGACAAGGAAGTTTGAGTGCATGGTAATAAGTTTGTTTGTGACTGTGCAACTGGAAGAGGACATGACTCCAGACAGTATGAACTTTGCATTATAGATATGATTTCTTGGAGCTAATTAATATGACTTTTGTTCCTTGAAGAAGAGGGTTGCACCAAATCAGTTTAGTTTGGGAGCCTTCTTCCACGGACGGTAGGCTTCTGCCTTCATTAAACCCTTATGCATATAGAAACAACTACGCCTAAGTTGTTTAAAGTTTTCTTTATAAAGTTAGTAGACGGTTTGATCTGGTATTCTTTTGACTCGGCTCATGATCCTTTGCAATTTGCATCTGATTTTATGTTCCATACATTAAGCTTGCAGGCCATGGAGTATATGAAGAACCCTTACCATCTGGTGGGATAGTTACCGGAATAGGACCGGTGCACGGGAAGCTTTGTATGTTTGTGGCAAATGACCCAACTGTTAAGGGAGGAACGTACTACCCTATCACCATTAAGAAGCATCTAAGGGCACAAGAGATTGCTGCTCAGTGCAAATTACCATGCTTATATCTTGTTGATAGCGGTGGTGCTTTCCTTCCAAAGCAGGCCGAGGTTTTTCCTGATAGGGATAATTTTGGTAGAATTTTCTACAATCAAGCCATAATGTCGTCGGAGTGTATTCCTCAAATTGCACTAGTATTGGGTTCTTGTACGGCAGGTGGCGCTTACATACCTGCCATGGCTGATGAAAGTGTAATGGTCAAAGGAAATGGTACCATTTTCCTTGCTGGACCCCCACTTGTGAAGGTTAGATCATAACCTTGTCTTGCAAAATGCGCATGTCATAACCTCTAGATTTGTCTTCACAATCTTTGCCTACATCCGCCGTTCCAGTAAATATTCTTAACATGATCTCTGTTATTTGGGTATTTGTGTAGGTTTATTTGCATTTTCGTTTGTCTCCTGTTATGTATCATGTATGTTTAAACTGAATGCATCTACATGATAAACCAAAACTATAGGCTGTAATTGAAGGAGTCTATCTGGCAGGCTGCTACTGGGGAGGTAGTTTCTGCAGAAGACTTGGGGGGTGCAACCGTGCATTGCAAGATGTCAGGTGTTTCAGACTATTTTGCGCAAGGTCATCTCTTTGTCTATCTGTTTTTCGTATAAGATGAAGTAATATGATTGTCTTTACCTTCTCGGGGTGTTGTTATGACATGATTGATATGCATTAATGTGGCAACTTATAGTTGTTCAGTTTCTGCTAGATCAGCTGGTAAAGATTTTTCTTTAATTTTATCTGATGAGTGATTAACTGTCAAAATGTCTACATCAGGAAGATGATAGATTTATTGGCCCTAACAGGTGAAGCTAGAATGTGTGCAAATTCCGAAACTATTTCTTCGTGTCATGCCAACTATAAACGATTTTATGCCTGCCTTGCAGATGAAATGCATGCACTTGCTATAGGAAGGAATATTGTTAAGAACTTTCACATGGCTGGGAATCAAGGGATGATTGATGGATTGCAGCGTATCGTCCATAATTACGAAGAGCCATTGTACGATGTTGGGGAGCTTCGCTGCATTGCACCAACAGACCTCAAGCAGCGTTTTGACATCCGTTCAGTTATTGCTCGCGTTGTTGATGGAAGTGTTTTTGATGAATTCAAGAAATTGTATGGCACTGTGAGGGCATTTACCTACTTAAAAACTCTCAGTTCCCCCTCCCCCCTTCTCTTTTCAAACTGGCACAAGCTTTATAACTCAACGGTTCTTGGCTTCTTTCAGTCCCTAGTAACAGGCTTTGCTACTATTCATGGGCAGCCAGTGGGAATCCTGGGAAACAATGGGATATTATTTAATGAATCTGCTCTTAAAGGGGCCCATTTCATCGAATTGTGCACACAAAGAAACATTCCTCTGGTCTTTCTTCAAAACATTACAGGATTTATGGTATGTAATCTCATCTTCTTCGTACAGTCACTGAAGCTTATAAAAAAGCTTTTCCATCCTATTGTTGTGCACTATTAATGATACCAGAAGCAAGGGAATTCTGTTGATCAGGGTAAACTAGGTGCATAAGCACAAAAGTAATTATAGGAAAAAAAAAACTTGGAACTTGGCGCTCCGCCTAGCATGTCAAAACTAAGTTCTAGATGCAAACTTCTTGATCAGAACGACTAATCAGTAGACAGTTGCACCCTTCCTAATATCTTCCCTTCCATGGGCCCCGTAGTTGGGCCATCCCATTACTTGTGGATCACAAATTCATATTGAACCCTAGATTATGTTTCCATGGTGGCGGGCTTGCAGGTTGCATCGTTCTGAACTAGACAACCAGTGAACTACTGAAACAGACCCTTGTGTCTGGAACTTTCCTCTGGTACCACTTAATGTATATACAGTGCGGCTAACCTTCGTGAGAGGCTAAATGGTTACGAAGGACAAAACTGGTACTTACAAGGGTTCTACCACCCTTCACAGCAGGAACATCCCCATGCATGTTGTCTGTGGGACCCAATCTGGAGTTCTTATGCTAAATTTTTCTTTTTATGATTGTGATCTGTCTTTTGGAATCCATCTGCTTTCCTGTTGCTGAAGAATGAATTTTTTCATAAAATGGTAAAGCACATTTTTTCATATATTAGGTGGGTTCGAAATCTGAGGCAAATGGTATAGCAAAATCTGGAGCAAAAATGGTGATGGCTGTTTCTTGCGCAAAGGTCAGTTTCTTCCCGTGTTAATTTATTACAGCTTATTTGTATCATTGCGCTTGGACACTTAATGTTAAGAAATCCAAGAGTTATTATCTGCTACTCATGCTTTCTTGATCTCAAGATGTATAGTCTGTTAACCTCTTTTTGTCTGCTGTGGACTTTTAAATCTAAGTTGCATATATTGATCTACTATTCTCGCATTTGAACTACACTACAAGCTGTTTAGATAAAGTTAATGATCTTGCTCATTTTGTGATCTTATACTCCTAAAGGTTCCCAAAGTTACTATTGTTATCGGTGGAAGCTTTGGTGCTGGAAACTATGCAATGTGCGGGCGTGCCTATAGTCCCAACTTCATGTTCTTTTGGCCAAATGCCAGAATATCGGTGATGGGTGGTGCTCAGGTAGCCACTTTACCTAATAGATTTTGTGCGTGTATAACGTGCTAGAAGTTGGATCAATATTTTGGGCTAGTTAGGCACGGGTATCACATGAGAAATGGGAAGGCATATAAAGCCTGACACAGCCTTATTTTTTCATTATTTGTCTTGGTTCCCCTAAAATTTCCCAGGCAAACTATTATCCCACTGAATTTGGTTCTTTCAGATGATTATTGCACGTTGCACACGGGAATAAATAAACACATACTAATTCAGCTGGTTTGTGGTGGCATTATCAGGCTGCTGGCGTGTTAACTCAAGTAGAAAAGAGCAACAAGAAGAGAAAAGGAATCCAGGTAATACTTTTGGGGGCCTCTTGTTTTTCAAGAGAAGATCTGATATAAGTCTAATCGTGATGTTATGCTTGGGCCGGGTTACTTATGATGCACACACACACACACACATATTCCAGTGGACAAAGGAAGAGGAGGAAATGTTCAAAGCCAAAGTTGTGGATGCTTATGATAATGAAAGTAGTGCCTACTATTCCACAGCAAGACTCTGGGACGACGGCATCATCAATCCGGCAGACACACGGAAAGTCATAGGCCTCTGCATCTCAGCTGCTTTGAACCGTGCCCCAGAAACTACCAAATATGGTGTGTTTAGGATGTAGTAGTTGGGTGGCGCATTGATGACAAATTGCTCGTTGGTCTCCTAAAATGAATTGATCGAGATGCGGATCAGATTGATAGGCAACAAACACAAGTTTGTTTCATTTTCACCTCAAAATGTGAATATGATCTTCGTTTCCACCCTTCAAAGAATTGTCGAGAAAATCTAAAGAAACTGGGATAAGAGATTTGCCATAGGCTTCGAATTAATATTGTTTTAATTAGTACAATTTGCATCATCAAAGCAGCGCCGTGGCCTAATGGACTTGAGGCCTCAAACTTCTAATTAGGCGATTGTAGGTTCGAGTCCCACCGGGGTGTTCATCCTTTTATTTTTTTGGTGCAGAACTTTTGAAGTAGAGTTTATTTCAACCATGTTGTGCTTTTTTTCTTTTTATTTTGTCGTCAAAAGTCAAATATCATCAACCATAATCATAGTCTAGAGAAGGACAAGCAAAATGATCTATTTTGATACATCATCGTCCGTGACCTAATGTTTTTTTTTTGAAAATAATGAATATATAATATACATTTAGAAAGGACAACAGAGCGGTTAAAATATACGCTATTTATAAAGGTAACGAAAATGACACACTCACACAGATGTCAACCCAATCTGGTAGAGTTGTCAAAAGAGCCGAGCGGCCTGACCTGGCCCGTTTCTGGCCCGGCCCTCTTGTTGAACAGTAACGGCCCTAAACAATTGGGCTTTGGGCCTAAGCTTGGACCAGCCCGAGGTTTCACCCAAAACAGCCCGGGCCCGGCCCGAAAAAAGTCCAAATTCAGACTGGTTTTGGCCTAATTTTAGGCCCTTCTTTGGCCCGGATTTTGGCCCTTTTCGGGCCTTACAATGGTCTGGCTCATATCATTTCAAAAATTATTTTTCTCCCCTTTTTCCCCCAACGGTCATATTCTTTATTGTTTTCTTTAATATTTATGTTTTCTTTTATATGATTTCGGATGTTAATGACTCAAGTCTATGCAAATTTTTGTCCGCCCAAGAATTCTTTATTATTTTATCCATTAAGTCTTAGCTTTTTTATTAATCTTCAATTTTTTCTACTTGCCTCAAAATCAGGACTTTATTGAAAAAAGTCTAATAAAATACTATGGTTTGAGAAACGTAGCTGTTAGTACATTGCAACGAGTTTAAAGTCGGTACTAACAAGTAAACCTAGAGATAACACAACGAATGAAGTAAAATAAATTTGGGAGAATCTAGCAATATTTCCATCTGTAGCCAAAGATGTAGCATTTTTGTCGCTAATA
This sequence comes from Escallonia herrerae, assembly GCA_033070095.1. NCBI lineage: Eukaryota > Viridiplantae > Streptophyta > Magnoliopsida > Escalloniales > Escalloniaceae > Escallonia > Escallonia herrerae. The sequence goes on along the minus strand of JAVXUP010001169.1, from coordinate 44,464 downwards.
TTTTAGTGACGAAAATTCAGATGCGTATAACCGCAAATCCTAGTAAGAAATAACATATAAACATATTTCAAATTCAAAGTTCAGGTGCACTTTGATGGTGCACAAAGCAAGACGTGTAAGATAGTAAATTCTAGTTAGATAAGCGATATCCTGCAATTTCCAGTTCCAAATTTATAGGGAAGCAAGCAAATACCCTCTTGTCAATTCCAATCCAAACTTTAACTTATGCAGGTTCATTCCATTCCATGCTTCAACCATTTACTAGCCACATGTTTAGTATGCATGTATTCTAAATGATTTTTACTACATGTACACATATTACGACATTTACTTGTTCGCATAAACACAATTTGCTTACACATAATAAGAAATTACTGCAATTTGAATAACAAGAAGTTGGGAAAGGGAGCCAAAAAAAAAATTGGGCCCAGGCTCGGCCCAAGCCCATCCCTAAATATTGGGCCTAGGGCCTGGGCTTGGACTGGGCTTATATATCCCAAAAATTTGGCCCGCCCGGCCCGTTTTCCTCCCCTCTCGCCCAGCCTAGGCCCATTTTCCTCTGAGGCCCACTGGGCCCGAGCTGGGCTGGTCCAAGCCCAGCCCATTGACATCTCTACAATCTAGTAGGTATCGCAATACGAATCTAACAGGCAACCGAGACAACACAATAACAAACGTAACAACAAACTAACAGTAGAAGTAAAGCCAATGTACTAGTTGACAAACAAACAAAATAACTTGCACAAATAAACACAACAAGGTGAAAAAAGGCAGAAAGATAACTACAGAAGCAGATTATAAGGAAACCAACTGCAGCAAGCTCATCCACGTGTCACAACCATCGATCGTCGTGCATCAGCCGCACATCCAGCCACCAGAAACTGACCGAAAAACAGGTCACACTTCCCTTGCAATCTGCAAACCGGCACCTCAATCACCATCACAACCTAAGACCAAGCGCCGAATCACCCTTCCAAATCACGTCCAGAGTCACCACCACAACAAACACCCATCGGCAATCAACGACAACCACCATCGACAAACGACGCCCACCAACCTTTCTATGAACATAAGGGAAAGGGGGGAAGAAACCTTAGAAGGATGATAAAACCCATTCACAGACTCACTCAAACAACACTAAAAAAGGGATCAGGATCCCCTGCTGTAACCCATGCTAACAGCAGGGGTGCTGTGATCCCAAATGAGAGAGGGGGAGGAGAGAGAGAGGGAGAGAGAGAGAGTAACCATGGTTTACATCCCCCTCTCTCATTTGGGATCACAACACCCCTGTTATAACCATGTGTTACAGCAGGGGATCCTGATCCCTAAAAAAGGGCTATAATCCCTTTTATGGTCACCAAGCCCAAAACCCTTACCCAATCTAAATCCTTATCATCCCACCTTTCAACCCGAAAACAACCTTATCATCCCAATCGAAACCCATACCCAAAACCAATCAATCCCAGAAAACCTTTCCCTCGGTGAGCCAGCACAAAGATCAAACAACAACGGAGGTTGAACGGACGACTAATCATAGCAGCCACCACATTTTCAAAGAAAAATCAGCGCAAACACCACAATAAAAATAGGGGTACAACTTTGGGTTGAACTTTATGGTTTTAACCAACCCAACCCAAATTTTTTGAAATTTTGGCCTAACCCAATCCACTTAAATATAAAATGGGTTAGAATGGACTAAGCTTATATAATAGTGAGTTATTTGGGTTGGGCTTTCAAAATCCATCTGATAAAAGCCTCATTTTTTAACCACCACCGTCGCCCGACACTACTATTGCTGGCAGCAGCCACTGCCACAAGCAAGAGCTGCCACACGCAGCCGCCACCTGTCATCGCCGGCCACCATCGCAGGACACCGTAGGTCATCGCCGGCCCCTGTCAATCGCCAACCATCGAACACCACTTCCGCCGCCGTCGCCGGCAACCACCACCCTAGCAACTGCTACCATCGCCAGCCACCACCATTGCACTTTTTATTTAAATATGAAGCATATTTATTCTATTTTAATTGACGCATTGAAACCCAAAAAAGCCCACTAGCCCAACCCAATTTATTCAATCTTTCTTGAATTAAAGCTTATTGGGCTTTTTAAGCATATCAATTTTTTTTAGGTTGTGTAAAAAACCAACCCAACCCATTAAAGTTACACAAATAAAAACCACCCAACATTTGTAAACTACTCTACCATGCTACTACACGCCAGAGTAAGGTGGCGGTGGTATGAAGACGCATAGATTTTGTGGGGGTGCGATTGTGTTTTTTTTTTTCCTTTTTCGTTTTGTTTGGGGGGTGAGAGAGAGAGAGATATGGGTTTTAAGAGTTTACCATGTCCTATTGTTATTGTTCATGCCCTATTGCTAACTAAAAAGTACAGGTGCGACAAGGATTTTAGTTTGGGATTGATTAAAGAATCTGATTTATTTTGAACTAAATAAAATTATAACATATTTGACAACTATACGGTACTAATTAAGTTAACTTTTAAAAGCTAAAAAATTGATCACATTGTAAGTCAAGAAAATTAATCACCTTTTTGGTATATTAGAATTGACCGATTAATAAATCATTGTATTTCTACTCATTATAAAGGCTTTAAGTAACTTTTATTTATTTTATTGCATTAAACTGCTTTTAATACCTTCTATTCAAACATTTCTCCAACTTAAAACTAAAAATTAACTTTTAAAAATTACTGTAAAATTCATCTTAAAATTTACTTTTGAGAATTGAGGAAAAAACTAAAAACTTGGATTCTTACTTCTATTAGAGTGACTCCACTGCTGACAAAAAAGTAAAATCTTTCATTTTCCACTTACTACATTTTCAGTTACCTAAAAAACTCTCCCACTCTCTCTTCAACTTCCGTAAGTGCATTTTTCTCCATCTCTATTTCCATTACTTTTCTTCCCCATTGCATTGCATTTCTTTTTCATTTTCATTTTCATTACAATTGTGGGCTCTATTTGGCATTGCGATATTCTGTGCATTTCTTTACTTTTTCGGTCTGCATTTCACCATTTTCCCTTCTCATTTCACCTCTTTGCATTTCCAATCTGCAGAAACTCCATAACGCGCATCTCCCAACTACCAACTTCCATCCCCTCCAACTTCTAAAGCAGAATTAAAGGTACATTTCTCTTTCAATAATTAAAGGTATATTTCTCTTCCAATTCGTATTCGTACTTTACAAGTGTGATTTGACGGCAACCAATCGCCCGGCTTGGTGGTGCAGGAATCGTTGCCGGGTATGGTGGGTGGCTGTTGGCGACAGTGTGGCCGTCGTTGATGCTGTATCAGTAAAGGTTATTCCATTTTCGTTTCAGTTTTCCTCTGTTCTTGCAATTTTATTCTTAAACTTCTTTGATTTTCTCAGCAACCGAACATGAATTCTCTCTTAGAATTTGCCTTGAGCATTTTTCATTGATTTCTGTGTTCAATTGTTGGGAGTTAGGGGCAAATAATATAAATCTTGTTCTAAGAAAGGACTTAGGTTTTTGCAATAGTAAAGATTTTGCATTTGCGTTTGAAATTTCCTACTCATTCATTGTATAGAATTCCACCAGAAACTCAAGCTGACGAGAGTAAGAGGCGCGGTGGCATGTCATGGGTGATTGGCCGTTGGTGGCCCTCGGCATCCGACATTGGCAATTGTGCGGGGAATAGCGGCGGCGGCGTGGATGGAGACCGGATGGCAGGACTCTACCGACGGCGGCCGTGGGTGGGCCAGTTGATGGAGGCCGTCTCATGGGTGGCCGTTGGTGGCGCTTGGCGTGCGATTCACAGTGGTGATTGTGCTGATGTGTGTGAGTTGTGTGCGTCTCTGCTGATTTGTGTCAGTGTGCGTGCGTGCGTGGTGTTTGTGAGTTGTGTACATCTGCTAGGTGTGTGTATCATCGTTTTTGTGGCTGCTGATGTGTGTGTGTGTGTTGGCGGCGGCGAGTCATCTGCTCCTGCACACCACTGCTGATGTGTGAGTTGTTAGTTGAAGAGAGATTTAAGGTGGAAATCCTGCTTAATGTGCAGAAGGGTGGAGCAGAAGGGGTCGAAAGAATGTGCAGGCAGGAGGAGCTCATGGGTGTGTGATAATACACTTTTCTCCATGAGGACTATTAAAGGATTAGGTTTAAGACTTTAGGTTGTTGAGAGAGAGGTGGTTCGCATCAGACGTGGGCAGGCTTCACACTTTGGAGTTTGGACTTTTGATTAGCTCTTTAATTAGTTTAAAATATATATTTGTATTTAGTAATAAGGCTTCACATTTTGGAGTTCAGACTTTTGATTAGCTCTTTAATTAGTTTACAATATATATGTATTTAGTAATTTGGTTTGGTTTAATGCCAATTATATGTGGGCTATTGATTTAGTACATTAGACTTTAGATATGAGATACAATTATCTAAAAGCAAAGAGTTGAGTTTCTAACTTTTAAAGACTAATGACTTAAGTTCACAATTTTTATATCTTTGAGTTTTAAGTATTTGCTAACATTTAAAAAAATAAACAATTGCCGTAATTGATTCCCTTTATATACTATTGATTTTGTTTATAATGCTATCGCGACCGTTTACAAATTTTCATTCTGCGATTTAAAATCATGCTCGGAGATCAAGTTAAAGTTTTTATGAAACCTGACTTGCAGATAAGATAATTACAATTTCTAAAATTAACCAAGTTTGAGTGCAACAATTGTGTCATACAACAATAAAATGATAAATTTTTGTTTTTGCTTTATAACAAACTATGCAATATTTTTATTGAGAACCATATACAATACAATATTCTTAGCGTACATATTGAATTAAGTATCATGTAAAAAGTAACATAATTGCACACGCGCAGTGCAGCTCGTTTGGATAATGGTGGGAGAGAGTGGACCCGGCAACTCGGAGAAGGTGACAACCGGACGAACCGAAATCGAAAAGCACGTGCCTCGAATTAAATAATCTTCCACCACCATTTTTTTCCAGAACAAAAGCCGTGCATCAACCGGTCATCTTCCTCCTTTTCTCTCTTCCACCGACCGCACCAGGCCACACCGGTCTCTCTCCCCATCGTCATATTAATCTCTGAGCATACTACTTGATTTCGATATTCCGATCTGCCGGCATTTGCTTTGCTCAAAATGGCGGCCTCTTGCGGTTATTCTTGCCCTCTCACGCGACCCCTGCCTCCTCTCCAGTACCGAACCCCTTCGCCGTTGTATTGCGTTCAACAGCTGAACTGCGACATGGATCGATCGTTCCTATCCAAAAGCCGCATGCGGGTCCCAAGCCCGTCTCGCCGTCTACTTGTCTTCTGCACAAGAGACCCGAAATGTACGCATCTTGTAGCTCGTAGATTTTGGGGGTGATTTGGTGAAATCTAATTTCATTATTGCTGGTCTTTTTGTTGTACGTGTAATCTGTTGAATGTGCACCGATCATAGATATGTTGGATCTAGGTAAATAAGTATGCGAACTGCTCTAACTGTTGGATCAGGATTGAGCAGCGACGTTTTCCAGTGATGGAATGGTTTTCTGTTGGAGATGAGAACTAAATGGTGGAGGAAAGAGTGTTAGACATTAACATTCCTTACAATTGCTCAGTCCGATTTGGAAGTAAAACCTTCACGGACAAGTTTTATTTTGCTTGAACAGATTTTCTGGTGATTGAAAGTGCACTCTTATTGTTAAGAATCAAAACGGAAATGGACTTTATAATTGCACTTCACCTCCTGTTTTTGGGTATAAAGTGGAGTGACGCGTATCTAATACCATCTATTGATGCAATGATCCTTTTTGTATCTGGTTATTTGTTGTATTCCCTACCTGGGCTCAATCTACTATTCAGGGGGTGTTTCTGTCTTTGCTGTTCCGATATCTCTACTCATTCTGCTAATTATTTCAGTGTACAAAGTGCCTATAGTTGTTAGCTAGAATAACAGAAGTGCTTATGGCCATAGAAAACTTTAGCTGCTATGGTTTCTGGTTGTTCAAATATATGCCTGGCAGACATCTTAACGACAGGAAAGGAAAATAACTACTGGTAGATTGTCATACTTAGAACTTTGCGTTATATAGAATGCAACGTAATTTCTTATCCCGAGTTTGTACACCCAACAAATTTACTACACGGTATATATGCTGAATGTTCTCAGAGCAAGTCGCACATGCTTGAATCTTGACTTGACTGTAAGTTGATGCTATTTGCCAAATCCTAGAATATGTAGCCTGTCTGTGAGTGAAATGAACTCGTAATGCATGGGTTTGTATCAGTTTTAAATGTCAAATCATATATCATTAAAGTTTAATTGTTTTTGTGTTTGAAAGAGGTCTGAAGTTGTGAATTTTTTTATCCTCTTTGCATACGAAATCAACCACGACCAAACAACCAAAAGGGCTCGTGTAACTCCTATCTACTTACTATTTAGCTTGCAGTTTGTTTGTTCAATGTTGGCTATACAAAGGGAACAAGACTATGTGATTTTACACCACCTTGGGCATAAAATATCTGAACCTTTAACATGGTTGAGCTGCTGCACAATAAATTAAACTAGAAGCATTTGTTCGGATGGGACTTGAACCCACGCATTTATGCAATAAACACGCTATTTGAGCTATACTACTTCAATACCAACCTGAAGGATAGTAATTAAAAAATAACGACAACATTTCTGAGAGAGAACATTATGCATGGAAAAATAGCGATTCGCCGACATAACTTGACTTCTTTGTGGGTGAAATTATCCTGCTTGGTTTAACGTTGGTTGTTGAAGGGTTAATGTCTCTGTCAAGAACAATAGGGTTTTTCAAAAGGGGTACGTTACCTTCTCCATCCAGCTTTCTAACCAAAACAGAGGGGAAGGGGATTAGTAGACTTTAGCTGTTTTAAACTACTTTTCTAGAAGTTGAATTTTATTTGCTCTGTTGGGATGTTGAGTTTCTCTAGAGGTGGGAGGGGTTAGAATTGCCATTGAAGTTGTGGTATTAGACGTGCATTGTGTAATTGACAAAGCAAATGTGATAGTGGGGAGGGGGTTCTCTGCTCTGAAGGAGTTCTTTGCTCGCTAAAAGGTCAATACTTGTCACTTAAGTATAATTTTAGCGACAAACAAGGGGCGAAAAAGCATATAAGGGGGTGGAAATAGCTTTTCGCTTTTCTTTTTATACTGTAATGGTGAAATTTGGAGGTATGACTGCAAAGTCAAGTTTTACTTTGATGCCATAGTGTATCTTGAAATCGGTGAATTTGTTGAGCTTTAATGTGTTGGATATGATATGTATGACGAAATGTTGGCCCTAAACTTGCATCATCTTTGTAATTTGCAGCAGTGGTTGTTACCGGAAGATCGTGGAATAATTTGATCTTAGAAAGTGAGATCCCAGTACTTGTTGAATTCTATGCTAGTTGGTGTGGTCCATGCAGGATGGTGCACCGTGTGATTGACGAGATTGCAACGGAATATGCCGGGAGGGTCAATTGCTTTGTACTCCACGCAGACACTGACTCACAAGTTGCTGAGGAGTACGATATTAAGGCTGTACCTGTAGTAATGCTATTCAAGAATGGAGAGAAATTGGACTCAGTTGTCGGTACCATGCCGAAGGAGTTTTACGTGGCTGCTATTGAAAAGGCCTTGGCTTTGTAGTTTTTAGTTTTGGCTAAATGGATGGTGAAACATCTTTGATCATTGTTACTTGGTTCAGTTTAAGTGGGTTGTCAAGGCTCTCTGACGTCCTTAATAGTCACCCTCGTATGTGCTGGGCTGATGGAGTAATTTGCCTACTCTTCTGCTGCTAAAAGCCATGATGCTGCATTCTGTACATAGTTTTGGTTTGCAAGTAAATTTTCTGTTAAAAATCATGGACAAGCTTTTATGCCTTTGCATTCTTTTGTGCCATACTGGATTGAGAATCTGTTTGGCCCATCTGTTTCTTGGTTGATCGGAATAACTTTGAAAAATGTATGACATTGCACCTTTTTTTTCATGTAGCCGTGTGATTGCCTAAAGGATTGAATTTTTTTGTTGATTTATGAAAAAGATGAAACAGTACCCAACTCTCTCCCCACTCGGGTCTTCCTGCGTCAACCACCATTTTCCCCTCTCCAGCTGCCATCTCTCCCACCCAGTTGCTTTTCAGTTGCCGTCTCTACCACCTAGTTGTTGGTGTAAGGATTAAGGCTTCGTTTGACAAAAAATTTTTTTTGGTTTTCAGTTTTTAAAGAGCAGTTTTTTAAAGAGCAGCTTAATTTTTTTTTTTATAAAAACAAGTGGGTGTTTGATAACTCCTTTTTTTTTTGAGGTTTTTTTTTTTGGTGTTTGGTAACTCTTTTTATTTTGACTTTTTTTTTTGGTGGTTTGCGGTGGCGGTGGTGGGGCGTAGCGGTGGTCGACGGTGGTGGTGGTGGTGGCCGGCAGTCACCGGCGGTGGTGGCCGGCAGTCACCGGCGGTGGTGGCCGGAGGTGGCTGCCGGCCGTCTCCGGCGGTGGTCGCCGGCGGCCGGAGGTGGCTGCCGGCAGTCTCCGGCGGTGGTCGCCGGCGGCTGGAGGTGGCTGCGGGCAGTCTCCGGCGGTGGTCGCCGGCGGCCGGAGGTGGCTGCCTGCAGTCTCCGGCGGTGGTCGCCGGCGGCCGGAGATGGCTGCCGGCGGCCGGAGGTGGCTGCCGGTGGTCGCCGGCGACCGGAGGTGGTTGTCGGCAGTCTCTGGCGGTGGTCGCCGGCGGCCGGAGGTGGCTGCCGGCGGCCGGCAGTCTCCGGCGGTGGTCGCCTGAGGTGGCTGCCGGCGGTGGGAGGGTGGTGGTGGTGGTCGAAAAAAAAAACCAGTTTTTGGAGTTTTTTTTTTTACTCTGCAGTTTAAAAACTGGTTTTTTAAATTGAAAAAAAAATGGTTACCAAACGCTCTTTTTTTCAGTTTTTAAAACTGAAAAAAAAAGAGGGAAATTTTTTTTGTCAAACGGGGCCTAATTGTCGTTTAAAACCTGACCTTTGTGCGCAAATAATCACTTAAGTCCTGATTGTAATTTTTAAGCAAATTAAATTCTGATCTGTTGAATATTTGCTAGTGCAACCTTGTTGTCCACTGGGGTTCTGAACTTCTAACCATGGATTGTGATTATGAAAAGGGTTAATTTCTTTCGGCACTACTGAACTTAATAGAAGTAATATGAAACGGTCATAACCCATGCAGAAAACTAATAAAATTACCCCCACCGCAGCTTATCAGCTTAGACTGGTCCTCCACCACTGCATCGTCCAGATCAGACATGACTCCCTCCCGCCGTGGCTTGAGGGCACTACACCGTAACAAACCATTGCCCCAGCCATCAACACCGGAAATGAACCCACCATCGGACCTACACCGCAACAACCACTCTCCCCGCCACCAACACCGAAAAACCAACCACCATCGCGGATCTACAACATAACCAACTCTGCCTCACCACCACGACCAAAAAACAAACCCAATACCACCGATCTACAGATCAATCACCATCAGTGGCGGAGTCAGAAACCGTACACGGGGTAGGCACCTCATACACAACAGAAAATTAAATCATAAGCCTAACTATTGTGAAAATATATAAACCCAAAAAAAGACAACGCAATCGAGCGTAGGTCGAAAGGGCATGTGTAAAACAATCGTAATTTTATGAGTAGTCAATTCATACACTCACTTCCGACCCCTAGTAAATGGAAGAGTAATCCAAAAATTTGTGTGTCAATTTTATTCTACATTACACCTAACTACACTTTACTAGATCAACATAGACTTCATAATTTTTGTGTCCCACCTTTTGTCGAACACATGATCCGTCGGCTAGTATGAAAGAATAAAGAGATCAAGAGACAATCTTATACTCCGGAAGAAGTTATTCAAATTTACTATATTCAAGAGCCAATATTCAAAGAACAAAGATTGAGACGACTGCAAAGACAAAGATTGTAGCTGCGTCACAAAATATAGTATAAAGAGTTTTTTATGACGTTTATTTGACTAACATTCTTTTAAATGCGTCTTTTACTATAATATCCTAATTTAAATATAATTTATTAAGTGACGTGTTTTTCTAGGCGTTTTAGAAAACGTCACATTTTTGGAGCATTTTTTTCAGTAAAATGTCCATTTGTTGCGTTCATTCATCATAGCATTATATAGTAGTGTCATTATTAAAACATATGGAGCTCTTTCTAAAAATCATGACCATTATTTAATCTATAGGTAAAATTTATTCAAGCATTTAGGTCCATCCTCTAAAATCCACCCTTCCAACTACCACCTTAAAACCCATTCACTTGTTTTTCCTCTCTTTCTCTCTCTCTCTCTCAACTGGACATCGCCATCTACCACCATTTCTGAAGCAGTGAAAGAATGGTGCCAATCTACTATGGTTAAACGAAAGAGAAGGAGGCAACAGGTGGGCACGTGCCCCCCGCTGCCTCCGCTGACCACCATACCGCGCGTGCATTGTGGGTGGTGGGCAGTGTGTTTGTGTGTGTGCGCGCGCGTTGCAGGTCGTGGTCGGTTTATGTGTGTGTGCGCAGTGGGAGCAGGACATAGTGGGTCGTATAGATGGTGGGCTTTGGCTGACAGTTGTGGGTTTGGATCTGTGTGCATGTGCTTGTGTGTGTTTGTGTTGGTAAAGGGCATATAACAGCGGTGGCAAGCTTGAGGACGGTGGTGAGTGATACAGATCCTGAGCTTAGGTTGGTGGTTGTGGGTTTAAATTTGTGTGCACTCGGAGATCCATGGATCACAGACGGTATCCATGGAGTGGGACCCCCCTCTTCCCGCTGCGCGTGTGTGGGTAAGGGTGCGTATGACGGTGGTGATAGTAGTGGCAGCACCCGGCCATGGAGAGCTTGAGGACAGATACATATCTATGGGTTTGGTTCTATGCATGTGTGCCTCTCTGTGTAAGTGGGATGATGGGGTGTGTGTGTGGGTGCGTGTGTGATGGTAGAAGGTGGTTCGTGGCAGCGGTGGGCAATTCCAAAGTTTGGGTATTGGGTGGTGGTTCAACGGTGGTCGAGTGTTGGCAGTGGCTGGATGTCGGCCGTGACAGGTTGAAGAAAAGGAAGATTTCTTAAGGGTCAATTTTCGTTAATCACCATAAATAGTATGATGTTCTAACATTTTTGGACAGGGGTTACGTGTAGAACTAATATAAATTACAGGGTTGAAGTGTAATTCTAATAGCTAGGTGTGGTCCTGTGTAATTTCGGTTAAATCTCACGGGTGTGGAGTGTAATTAACCATTCGGAGCTTACATTTTGGATTATTAAAACTTCTGGGAGATAAAACCTAAATTGAATAAATTCAGGGTTAGGTTGGTCATTATCTTTTCTAACCATCTTCCCCATCTCTAGCCGCCGCAATCACCACCTGCCACCGACCACCACTTGGTCGGCATCACACTGTCGCTGCCATCACCGCCCCAAGTGCTCAGCCAACCGCCACCACACTGCCCAGCCACAGTGACCACCAGATGACCTCACCCGAAACCACCCTGGCACCCCGATCCGCACACAAAATCCCATCACCGCGAGATTCGTCAATCCCTCCTCACCCACTGCTGCCACACACCTCCCCACGCCCCACCACTGCCGCTGCACCAAGCACCACCAACGGGATCTACAAACTACGGAGGGGAGTTGACCTAGTGAAACACCGATTGTGTTGAGTTGCCTCGGTGGATTTGAGTTGACTCGGTTAATCTTTTGCTTGTACCTGATTTTTGAAATTCTGTAATTTTTAACCGACCAAGACTCTTGAGAAATCAAAGTTAACTTGTTATGGTTGCACCGTTGGCCCCAGAACATTTAAAGTTCGAACGCTATCCGTGGACAGGGTTTGACTAATTACTGTTTAATCGGTAAGAGTTCAATTGGCCAAAATATTACGACGAGGGTTAAAAGAACTTGAAGTATAATTCCCCTTTAAAATTAATATCTTCTGTGTAAATGATGAATAAAATAAATATATTATTGAATCTAGTCTATTGATTGCAACGCGACCATAAATAATCATGGTAATGAATATTCCCTCCGTCTCTTAATAATTGATCATCTTTCCTTTTTGAATCGTCCTACAAAAATTGATCACTTTCAAATTAAGAAAGATTATGTAAGTATGTTTACATATTTACCTTTTTTTTATTCTATTTCTCTCTCCACATTTAACTCTCTACCAACTCATTTTCTCTCTCATGACTCACCACTTTACACATTTTTATTCTATATCTCTCTTTACATTTAATACTCTACCAACCAATTTTCTCTTTCATGAGCTCACTCTCTTCTCCCCTTTCTCTAAAGAGTAAAATGAGAAAAACACAAATACATAATCAAAATTCTTAATATGCGTGTAAAGTAAAAGTGATCGATATTTTAGGAACGAAAGGAGTATGTTTTAATAAATATGCATTAGGACCACCACATTCACAACTGTACCACAGAAAATTTCACTCCCTTTGACACTATTTACAAAATATGCCACTAAAAATTATTACAAATATTAGTAATTCTATTCACAGATATAAATAAATTTAAAGCAATAAATGATACAATGCGATTCTTGATTACCCCATTATATTATATATGTATTAAAGTTAAAATTGAGAGAATGTAAATTTTTTCTTTCCTACTATCATTATGCCTTCCGCCATTAAACTAATCAAATGAATTTTATATTTTTCTCTCTTCCACGTCAATATGTTCCGCAATTTAACAAACCTAATCTCCGTCGTTTTATTTCATTATAAGTGATTGATACCAAGGAAGGTGGGTTCGCAGTCGATGTGGAAGTGCCACAAGGAATGCAGTCCGAGTCAGATGTTAAGTATGTTGATGTGAGACATAGCAAGGGTGGAGCAAGGGTAGAGACCAAGGACTTCCAAGACAGAGCCTGAAGGTGGCAGTGCAATGAGGGCGATGGGGCATGGTGAATACATGACGACAGTCATCGTCCGATGCTTAGGTCCAGAGTCAAGGTCTTGTATGTTTTTTCTCTCTAGAATTTTAGAGAGAGAAAGTAAGAGTGAATTCTGAGAATCTGAAAATGTAAAGTCCTTCTAAATAAAATCTCAAGACCCCTATTTATAGAGGTTGAGATGATGATGACATCACTCGACATGTGGCTCTCCCTGAAGTGATGTGGGCGTGGTAGAGTGTTGGAGTGCGGCGCGCGAGCGTTGGTGAAGGGGTCGCAGAGACAACGCGCGGGTGCTGGTGAAGGGGTCGCGGAGGTAACGCTTGGGCGATGGGCGGCGAACGTTGCGGAGACGATGTCCGGGCGATGGGGGTTGCGGTGATAGCGCGTCGGCATGGGCGACGGGGGTGGTGGAGATGACGTCCAGACGACGGGTAATGGTGGTTGCAAGATAACATCCAGATGACGGGCGACGGTGGTCGCGGAGATGACGTCCGGACGACGGGCGACAGGGGTTGCAGAGATGACGTCTGGGCAACGGGGGTTGCGGAGTTGACGTGTGGACGACGGGCGATGGGGGTCGCAGAGACGACGTTAGGGCGACAGGCGACAAGGGTCGCGAAGATAGCGTCCGGGCGACGAACGTCACAGAGACGACGTTCGGGTGACGAGGGTCGCGGATGATGCATGGTCCCTTGAAGAGTAGTGAAGGTGCTAAGGAGAAAGCCAAAGGCCAACCCTTGGGGGAAGGCCAAGGCCAACCCTTGGGGGAAGGCCAAGGCCAACCCTTGGGGGAAGGCCAAGGCCGACCCCCTTTGGCAAGTGCCAAGGCACGCCGACGGGCGACGTGCAATATTCGACGGTCGAGGTGAGATGAGGGGTCGCACAAAAATGAGGTTCTTAGTGACGAAGTAACGTAACAATAGTGAGAAGTGCACGTGACTTGAGCGTGCATGCTTTGACCCGTTGAAAGCATTGAATATTGACTGTTACTTGTGCAGACATGTCGTGCAAGATGGGACCTCCAGTGGGCCTTTGAGTGCGACCAGAGTAGGTAAGTAACAGTGATATACATATAATATGTATGTGTGTATATATACACATTTATTTGCCTCATATTTTATTTTTTTCTTATATTTCATATCTTTTTGTATTCTTCTCGGTGAGCTTTATTAATACAAACCTCAATACATAATAACAAATACTCTACTATTTAGAAAAAACTATTTCTACCATTTCATATTGTTCCTAACCTATTTTGGTGGCACACAAGGGCCACCAGGGGTCCCGTTTTGCGTGACACTTCATAATTCAACTGTCAATATTTCAACGCTTTCAACCGGTCAAAATACGCACGCTCAAGTCAAGTACATTTTTCATTGACTTTTCGCTACAATTCATGACTAAATTTATTTTGTCACCAACGTAGCAACTTTGGGGCCACCAACACTTAGGAAAATATACAAAAGTAAGTTTGGCGCGACTCCCACCTTAAGAGGGTCGGCCACCTCCCTTGACGGGGGGAGGGGGGGCGGCCACCTCCCTTGGCAGGGAAGGTCGGCCACCCCTACCATGTGGGGTGCTGTTGCCACCTTTTTCCTTTATTCATTCGAGCACACTTATCTTTGCAATGCTCACTTATCACCCGCGACCGTACAACGCCCGTTGTCATCCGTATACCGTCGCCCGCACTCTTGCGCGTGTCCATTAGACACTCCACCGCGCCTATGCAACGCGCCGCTAATACAGTCATGCCCCCTACTCTCTGTCACATTGTCGTGCCCCCGACACCATACACACTTCACCGCGCACATGCATCACTTCCATGACATGTGCCCCTGGCACCATGTATTGTCTCGCGACGGTCGTCGCCGTGCCCATGCACCAATTCTATCACATGTGCCCTTGGCACCAGGTATTGTCTCGTGAGCCCATGCGCCACACTCATTGTCTCGTGTCATTGGCACCGCGCCCATGCGCCATAATCATGTTACATTCCCTGCACCAATTCTATCACAGGTGCCCCTGGCACCAGGTATTGTCTCGCGAGCCCATGCGTCACACTCATTGTCTCGTGTGGTTGGCACCGCGCCCATGTGCCACAATCATGTTACATGCCCCCGGGCACCACTCTCACTTACCATACCATGCGTCCCTGCCATGGACATGGAACATGTTTCTACCCATTCTCCGGAGCGTGCAGTATTCCTAGGGGCTCCGCTCGTAGTGCTCCGGCATGAGGACCCTTCGCAGTGGGATAGGCTCACTACCACAGAAGTTATCGCCGCCTTCATTTAGTAGGGACTCTGCTCATAGTGCTCCGGCACGGGACCCCTCAGAGTGGGATGTGCTTGCAACCACAGAAGCCATCGCCGTCTTCATTCCGGGGGCTCCGTTCGTAGTGCTCGGGCACGAGGACCCTTCGCAGTGGGATAGGCTCGCTACCACATAAGCTATCGCCGCTTGGGGTGACTTGCATAACTCTAGGCACGTCTAAGCTACAACCATGTCCATTCACGTTATCGATGATTATTGGCGCCCCCAGGATTGTGACCCCTGGGTCACTCCGAGAAAGAAACAGGTCTTTGAAGGGCATCGGGCTTAGTCCGCCTGACAGTTGGTCACATAGACCTTCCCTTACCGCTAGACCTGGCAAACGGGTATACCCGGCGGTACGGGTAAAAACCGTTCGGGTCCAGGTAAAAACGAATCGGATAAATTTTACCCGACTTTTTTCGGGCAGGTTTTTTAGGGATCTGTACCCTACCCTTGCGGGTAGGGTATTACCCGCGGGAAAAATTAATTAATTATTATTTTTTGAATAAATATTCACTAGACTATTTTTTTAAAGTCTGTTTTCTGATTACATTAATCATCATTAATCTCAGATTCAATTCTCAAATAAATCCATCATCTCAACAATTACTTTCTGATTACATTAATCATCTCAGATTCAATTCTCAAATAACTCTATCATCTCAACTCCAAGCTCCAAACACAGATATACAATAGGCACAATAACTTTAACACAAATGCCCAAAAATCATTTAGAGAAATAAATCAAGCAGATCTAGGGGGAGGGGGAAATAATAACCCCTATCATCTCAAATTCTCAACTCCAATTCTCCTAACACAAACATACAATAATAACTGAACACAAATGCCCAAAAATCACCAACAAAATAAAAGCAAATCTGAAAAAAAAAAACTTATCTCGCAAATCAAAATAAAACACAGGCAGATCTAAGAAAAAACACCACCTACAAAATACTTACAAAACACAAAAGACTTAAAACAAATAATACAAGCAGCGGCTGTGACGGAGATGGTGGCCACGGAGCGGTGGCGGATTTGATCGAAGGAGCTGTGGCGGCGGAGCGTGAGAAGGACGTAGAGTAGCTGGCCGTCGAGTTGCTGTGGAGTAGCTGCCGTCGATGGATCTGACAGGCGCGGGAGAGCAGAGTCGCGAGGTAGAGTGATGTCGAGAGAGAGAAGGACGTCGAGTAGCTGGTCGTCGAGTTGCTGTGGAGTAGCTGCCATCGATGGATCTGGCAGGCACGAGAGAGCGGCGTCGCGAGGTAGAGTATGTTGATCGAGAGAGAGGGAGAGAGGAGATGTAGCGGCGCAAATCGGCTGGAGAGAATGAGAGAAAAGAATGACCAAGTGAGGAATCAGAAAACCCTAACATTTATATAGTAAAATTTCGGGTAGCCCGGGTAACCGGTATCTGAACCGAATTTACCCAAAAAATACGGATCGGTTCGGGTACGGGTCTATTTTTGACGGGTCTTCAAAATACCTACCCGTACCCAGGTTTTTTGGGCGGGTACGGATCGACCCGCGGGTACGGTTATCTTTTTGCTAGGTCTACTTACCGCTGTCAGGTTCTCCCCGCGTCTTCTGACGCACCCTTATAAGATTCAGTAAGGGCTTGGACCGGTGGCTAGAGGAACATGCTTACTCTGATAATGCCGACACTGTGTGTAGTTAGTCTTGTCAGACATGTAGAGAGACGTTGTGTGGGGCAGGTAACGCAATTTTGGGAATCGACAGTCCAACGGAGAACCGGTATTTTTGGACCCCCGGTGATGTGTCACTCCCAAAGGATGACACGTGTTAGCTGATGACACCATGATGACGCATGCACACTTTTGGATTTCATTTTTAACAGAATTCCCTCATTTGACAATTTTACTTTCTCACTCTAAAATTCAAATCTTCTGGAATTTTAGAGAGAGAAAGATAGTTGGACTCTGACATTGGACTCCCGACGCTAGATCCTAACTTGGACCCTAGCTTGGATTGTCATCTGCTGGCCATGTCCGTCTTTGCCTTGTCTTCACAGTATTGTCGGCCTTCACGACCTGTCTGGGGAGCTTTGCTCTCTGTCCTTACTCCACCTTCACTGTCTCTCACTTTGTAGATTTGAAAGTTGACTCGAACTTTATCCTTTGTGACAGCTCTACGCAAGTACGAACCCACTTTCCTTGGTATCACAAAATTTACTTCTTCATTCGTTGCTGAAAAAATAACAATCGTTACTAAAAGTGATTGAAAACTCATAAAAAGGTATTTTGTTAGTACGATTCACGTATAATTATGAGTTTTTTACGAGTATTTTAGCAGTTATTTTTTCCGTATGTAAACGGACGGAATCGATACTATACTGATTATTATCCGTAAGAGCGTGGAACGTAAAATCGGACAGGAGATTATACATTAAGTTAATCGTATTTATTGACAAATAAGTTCGGCCATACAGGACCGTCGCCGATGCTTCATGATTCCTCGTAGCTCCATTCCGTCAAACGTACAGTAAACCCGTCGGCGCCGAAAGTTCTCTTTCCTCGGCTCGTTGCTTAATTCTCAGTCACCAGAAAAGCCCCTCTCTCTGCTTTGCCCCCAGGTTCTCTCTCTACCAAGTTCCAATTGAGATATCTTTTTCACTCTATTATAATCTTTGTAATCTAAATCTTCTTCTACATCGAACATATCTTTGATTATTGCACAAGGAAGAACAATCATCATAATTCATGGTCAGATTCATTGCTCATTCGATCAGAATTGGGTATATTTTTAAAAAATTTCTTTCGCTTGTGGACGATTGGAACCCTTGTATGCGTAAAGTCTCGGTTTCTTGTGGGCATATATATGAAGACTAATTGAAGCTCAAAGTTATTTTATCAAGCTGTGCTGGGGGAATTTGTCTGGCTGACTAATCCCTCTATATTGGGGAATTGAAGTCCTTTTTGTGGAGTCTTTAGTTTGACTTTCTTGTTTTGGAAAATTGTTAGTAAATGGCATATCCTTTGGTTTAACTGAAAGTCCAGAGCAATCCTAAAAAAGCAATCCCAAAAAGCAAAAAGAAAGTAGAGGTGATGGGTCTTTGTTGGTTATCGCATTTTCCAGTACTGTTCTTGTCTTATCTTGTTCTCCTCAGACGTGCTCGGGTCGAATCTCATAGGCTTTTTGTAGTTTGGTTAAGGGAAAGGCTTTATTGAAGATCGAGGGCTATGATTTGTGAAGCTATTGAAGGTTTTATTCTTATTGTGATGGTACGCTACTAGAATTTTGCAGTTGGTACTGCTTGTCCTACTTGCAATTAGGCTGAAGTCGAATTATGTTGAGATCAGTTGACAAGTTGAACCCTGGGAAGTACTGCGGTTCCAGTTAACTTTTGGGCCATACTTTTGGTCGTAAATTAGAATCCCCGTTGTAGCTTGAGGATCTTTAATTCATCTTATACATATCATAGAGCTGACTTGGCTGTTAGGTGTATGTGGAACCTGCTTCCATGACTATTTATTGCTGAACAAATGGCTAATGATACAGTTAATGTATTTTACATGCCCTGCATGTAAGAGTTAACGTTTGGCCATCTGCAGGGAGCTGTGATCTTTGAATGATACGGTGTCTATGGCTAGTTCAAGTACATCAGCTTTGATATTGTCGTCGGAATCCTCAGATCAAGTACATATGGCAATTTCAAACACTAGCTCACCGCAACCTCATTTGCAGCAAAACCAAAACACCTTGCAGGGTCCTGTGTCTATTCTTTGGGACATTGAGAACTGCCCTGTCCCAAGTGATGTACGTCCAGAGGATGTGGCTGGAAACATCAGAATGGCGTTGCGGGTCCATCCTGTAATTAAAGGGGCTGTTACAATGTTCTCTGCATATGGGGATTTTAATGCCTTCCCTCGGAGACTAAGAGAAGGCTGCCAGAGGACTGGTGTTAAGCTCATAGATGTCCCAAATGGGAGGAAGGATGCTGCTGATAAGGCAATCTTGGTTGACATGTTTCTTTTTGCTCTGGACAACCCTCCGCCATCTTCCATCATGCTGATCTCAGGGGATGTTGATTTTGCTCCAGCACTTCACATACTCGGTCAACGTGGATATACTGTCATTCTTGTCATTCCATCTGGGGTGGGTGTTTCATCTGCTTTGAGTAATGCAGGTAGGTTTGTTTGGGACTGGCCAAGTGTGGTTCGTGGGGAAGGCTTTGTACCCCCTGCCAGGGCTTTAATTCCTTCTCGTGGAGCTCCAGTTGACATTGCTGGGTTTTTGATGGGGTGCCAGGTCAATGAAAACCCAGATGGTCAGAACGAAGAAGAAGCCATAGTATACAGAGGGGTTTCACAAAGCTATTACAACTCGAGGGATTATTCAATGATCTCTCAGTCTTCATCAGAGTACCACAGCACGTCAATCTCATTACCTTGTTTTCAGACAACTTTCAGATCACACAGCCTTCCATCTGGTTTAAATGAAGTTTCAGCAGGAGTGCAAGCTTCTGATGACCAAAACGATGTAATGTGGGTACAGCCTGGAGATATAAATGGTCTTAAAGGACAATTTGTGAAGCTGCTCGATACGTTTGGAGGTTTTCTGCCTTTGACTCGTGTCCCTTCCGAGTACCAGAAATTATTTGGGCGTCCTCTTTATGTTGCTGAGTATGGAGCATGCAAGCTTGTGAATCTTCTCAAGAAGATGGGTGACAAGCTGTACATAGAGGGGAAAAGGCAGAAGAAGTTTGTCTACCTTCGAAACTTGAGAGCTGGACCAAATTCCCCACCACTAGTGGTGGGAAAGAATGATAAAAAAGGGAAAGGGACTCGGGAAGAGAATATTGATGTTATTGCAGGCTGTGGATCTTCAGACGAGTTCTCAGATGATGAAAGGGTCGTTGTAGAGGAACGCGAGGAGAGAAAGAGTGGAGATAAGACTGATTTGGGGATTGCTGCTAGGGATGAAATTATTGACCAAAGTCTCAAACAGTTCAGGTACGAGCTTCAAGAGATTCTAGTGAGCTATTCTTGTCGGATTTTCCTTAGTTGTTTTGAGGCAATATATCAGCAAAGGTACAAGAAACCGCTGCACTATCGAAGGTTTGGAGTGAATGACTTGGAGGAGTTGTTTAAAAAGGTGAGAGATGTTGTTGTGTTGCATGAGGAACCTTCAAGCAAGAGGAAGTTCTTGGCTGCTGCTGGTGCGTAGAAGAATTTGAATCTTAAAACTTCTAAACTTGTGCGCGCTCAACTAATTAGGATCTCCTGTTTGAGGTACGCTTGTATTGCCACCACGCCCATGTAACTTTTATATTTTTGTTTTATTTAGTTTTTTACAAAAGCTGATAGCAAAAGGCGAGAGCACGTATGTTCCTTTTGTGCTTTTTTTGTAGGCTAATCTTTGATGTTCCATGTGAGACCACTAGAATCACTATGGTCAACTGAGAGCTGAAGATTTTTCTGTGTATTAACTTGCGTCTGAATACCGTATAAATCTTTGAAATCCATCCTTTTTATTGAATCAAGTTTGAGCATGCTTAACTATACAGCAAGAAAGTCTTGGATCACTCCTGATATATCTGTTCTAACAGACATGCTAATTCGAAAGCCAGTTCTTTAATTTGCATTTTGTGGCACACAAAAAAATCAATTTTTGTCTGAGACTTCGACAAGTTTCTAAAAACTGAACAAGGCGACAGTGTGGTTCTATCTCATGCATCTCAGGTATTGTGATTGGTGAGATATCCACCTTTTTCTAATGCAATTTTTCCGTGCCTCTCTTAAAGGGACTTAGGGGTATATCCTAATCATTTTGTTTCTTTCAAGCAGAAGCCACATGAAATTAGTTTGTTTTTGAAATGCACTCATTATTTCTAAGCCTGGCCTTCACATAGCAACAAGACTTAGTCATTAATTTCTTCCAAGAGAGAAAAATGAACTGTGGATCAATTTAACCATTAATTTCTGGTTGTTGCGCGCTCAATTGAATTGCCAAAAGAAGTTGGATGTGGGACTTATTTTATTATTGCATGTTAATCTGCCTGGTGGTAGATTGAGTAAAGCTTTTCTTCCTAAATTTTGATTCTTAAATAATTTAGTGAGCTACGGAGCTAATGTCTTAGAATGCATGAAACATTATATGCCACCTCATTTGGGAGCCAAAATTTGGAGACGGCAGCATTATGGTTTTATTGTTATATTTGTATTGCTCTTGTGCAGAAGAGACCTACTTTTCATCGTCCAGGAGTGGAGAGTTATTTGGTTTCTTTGGCAGTGAAAGTCCCATCTTATCTATAATTACCATTTATATTGATGCTTATCGTAGAACCCGTTCTCTTTTTATTTTCTGTATCTGTTATTAATCATTGGTATAGATGAAGATGACCTTATGCTTAGGCGCTCTTCCAGCATATCCCATGACCATAAATTCCTGCCAGCCTCAAGGGTTCTTTAAGATTCAGTTATGCCCAGAAACTCCAATATGATAGTGCTTCTCACAACTTCATTTTGGCATCACTTAGAGATTTATCTTTGTACCTTTGAGGAATTCTCTTTTTTTTTTCACAAAAATCTTCTCAATGCTAATACGGCAATCTGTCCAAAAACTCTTCAAAGGCTTCATGTCATCCTTAGGCCGTGAAATTAAGTAGCCTTTAGCTATCTCTTGGATTGATTAGATAGAGTTACCACGTCTTTACTGCTTTTCTAAGTTTATCTCTGTCCTGTTTTTTAATCATTACAGTATTGATGGAATTCTCTCTTCCTCCTTATGCCTCTTTCTTCTACTTGGAATGGGCAATCTTCCGATTCTTGAGGGCAGTAAAGCATCCAGATGGACAACTTAGTTTTGCTCTGTACTCTAATCACCACACCAACTTTCTTAAGTCGGGGAATTCAACTATTTAACCCCATTTTGTTGAAAAGAAAGTTTATCTGACTTTTTCCTGTGTGGGACAACTGTAAACTGATGACCATGAATGCAGCTGTGTGCTCACTGCCTGATGCGAATGGAAGAACCTACCTGCTTAATCAACCAAAGGCCTTTGTCACAGTCAAATTCTTTTCTTCAATGCCACTTATGGTTTTGCCTTGAGGATGGAGTAGGCAGTATAGCCGTATAAGATGGTGTTGATCTCGTGTCATTGTCATTAAGGCGCATGTAGGTGGTTGATGAGTGTTTATTTTTGTTTGGAGCAGTGAAATTATTGAGAAAATCTTTTTTGCTTGATCAGCTAGAAATGGTGGTCCAGTATTGGTCACTACTATGGATGACAAGACTGACTACTTTGGCCATCAAACTAGAATTGCTCGGAGACTCTTCTGGTCCAAAAGATGTTGCAGGGAACTATATTTAGTGAGGCTGCAGGAGTTCACTTGTCAGAAGGAGCTACAGTTAACTCTAGTAAAGACATACTTCTCATCAAGTTCTAATTTGCTACTATTTTACCCACTTAAAATGAACATATAAATGTAGTTTACTGCCCGTGTCGTCAATCCACAATATGTTTACTTAGTCATTTCAAAGAAATGATATTGCAATTTGTTTCATGAACTGCTTGGTAGAATTTTGATTGATTTGAGAAAAGGGCACTGGCTTTTATGCCTAAAATTATCAAGTAAGCAAGAAGCGCATGGAAGTTTAAGTTTTATTCATGATTGCTGTGGCCGCTAGTCGGGCTTGAGGTGGTGTTTTTCATCCCGCAGGGGTACATATAATCATAGAATTATACGAATTGTGAAACCTTGTCATGGCCAGCCCCGTCCCGTGGAAGTCTTCAATTCATAATCAGGTTTTCTCAGATGGTCAATGAGAAGAAAAACTTTTTCTCTACACTCGGCAGCTTTCTCTTGGCCCACCATCATCTTTTGGCACGAGATCAATTATCACATAGCGTTGATATCTCTTTTGTAAAGCAAATGATTCTTGCATAATCCAAATTAACATACATGTAATATCTTGTACTGCATCAAGTCTGGTGTATTTCAACAGTTGAACAAACTTATCTCGTTTCATATGTCGTAACTAACTTTAAAATGTTAGTGCAGTTTCAAAATTTGTTCAGCGACTTGAGCTGTTACCATTTAGATGTCCTGTTGATCACATAGTTTCAGCTACCCATGGCCCAAGCTAATGTCATACTGCCTCCACATGAAAATTAGACTACTCCTTTCCTTTTCTCGGTAGAATTTTGTTTGATAAAATCTAGAAATGTCATGGATATATGTTTTTGCCTTTTAGGTGTAGTCTCTATTTATGTTTCATATGGAATGGGTTGTCTTCAAGGCTTCGTTAATAGGATCTATGTAGCAGAACTAATAGACATGGCTTGCCCTTGCTGCCACGATCCTCCAAGATTCAGCCCTTTGTCGCTCAGATTCATGTAGGTAATAGTACCAACAAAAAAAAAAACTTAAATGCAGGAAATAACATTGTTGCAGAAAAAGTACTTTATGAGAAAAGTAGAATACATGATTTGCAAGTCACAAACCATTGCAACCTTTGAGAAACAATTGGAGATTTAAGTTCATGCTCACGACTGATTTGAATCTTTCAATCCATGTCGTGCGACTGCTTATTATGTAATTACTTGTTCATTTGTGCATAGGAGTGCTTGCATCACGTTCATAAGTATATTTACCGATAGCATCTCACTGTGTTTTATGGTCTCAGATGCATATGCAGAGACTATAGGGCATGTCACTACATGCTTTCCACTGACCTCATGCCAGCTTAGATACCCAGAATTGCCAAAGCGATCATTCCATGGATTTTGACTTGGATCTATCTCGACTGCCATATTGAACTTGACTCTGCAGTACTTTATTGTAAATTGGGTCGTCGCTGGCTCGATAGTGACATTTATAGTCGACAGAGCCTTCACAGCAGCACGACATGCACAACTTGAATTTCAGTACATTTGTGAGCGCCCGCGCCCTTCTTGAAATTGTAACTAGTAGTGTCCTTATTCAAGATGATCGTGAGAGAAGGGTTGTTAAGATCAACATTACCTTGGTTGCAGAAAAGCTTGATCTTCTTGTGATAAACTTGAGCTGTTCTCTTGTATAATTCAACGCATGCACGAAATTGTTGTAGTCATTCACCTCTATATCGTGCAAAAGGCCAGGGTCCATGGCCTTGTTAGATTTGAGATGTCCTGCACCAGAGTCTAGAGGGATACCTGCGACTCCACTGGTCATGTCGCTTATTGGACCATCTGTGTTTTCGAAAATGTAAGAAATAGTCATCATGCTGAGCGAATTGCAGCTGAACTCCAATCACGGTGAGTGGCTTTCGATAATACAGCTATGCCTACTGCATGTGGAGATGCTATTGATGTTCCTGACACAAATTTATAGTCCGTGTGCAAAGAATGGTCTCGAATTAGGGCACCCTCCCTGTTTGGCTCCGATGCAGCTAATATGTCCACTCCAGGAGTCAACATGTCTGGTTTAAGTATTCACGGAGCCCTCCTGTAAGGCCCTCTTGGAGAAGAGTACGCTCTCTGACGAGCTGGCTTACTACCCAAAAGAGTTATTTGGAACTTGTACTAACAGCTGCATTCTCTGTGCTAAAAAGGTATTCTTTCACTGTCTCCATCTTTTGGAAGAATTATCAGGTACTGAATACTGAAGTCATTGGGTGTTGTAGAAATGGCCCGCTGAACCAATGATGGCTCCAATTGCCCCACTTCTGTTTACTTAGAACATCTGTTCATATTTGCCTTGAAGTCACACAATATGTATTTCCCCTCCACAATCTCCAAACACGTCATGCTTTGTTCCACCGAAGATGGAAAGAATCAAGAAAACTTTGTCATACTTTGATAAACAGTTCAATCGAAAACACTCCTTCAAATTTTAGGATAACCAAGTGCATAATCAACTAGGTTAAGGTTTCCTAATTCAGTTCAGGTTTCCTTATCAGTTTGTTATTCACTCAGAAAGATCTCCTTTTCCAGTTTACGTTAGGACTTCACCGTTCTCTATATATATACACCCTACTGCTTAAGCTTATCACATAACATACTTTCTGTGTCCGGCGAGCGAAGATCAGAGGAGAGAACGCTTCTTCACTCTTTGTTCCCTTCCCCCAGGTATAACAGCGACCAACATGATGCTGACTCGAGCGCTTTCAAGCACTGGGTCTCAACAGCCGTATGTACAGAATGGTATTTCGAATCAACAGCCTTATGTGTCGGATGAAAGTCCTTACAATGGTGTTCCTTGCCAACGACCTGTTCCATATCAAGAAACAGTCAGGGTTCAGTATCTTGGTGTTTATGAGCAACGGCATTATGTAGCAGTTGAACATCCGGATGGAACTCGTTACATTGATGTTGTGGATCGACAACCCGATTATCTGTCATATTACTCCACCTGGACCCCCTATGGGGGACTTCATAGCCAACAGTCTTATTTCCCAGTTGATCACTCCGATGGAAGTTGCTACGGTGGTATTCCCCCGCCCTATCTACCTGTTGATTATTCTGCTGGAAATCACTATAATGGTAATTCGGCCGATCTAGCTTTTCATTACTACAGTGTAGACCAAATAGGCGTTCTTGATGATATCACTTACTATGACTTTTCGGACGAGCATTGGTGGAATCATGAGCCTATGCTTGTTTCGGCCGAACAGTTGGACCAAAGTGGGTTTTCGGGAGAAACCATCTCGCAGCAATCGAGGACAAGAAACCACGTTATGGCGGCAAATCAAGAGCCTGTAATCTGTGTTATTAGCCAAATTGAGTATGAGGACTATAAAACAATTGGCGGTCTGCAGTGTGGCCATGAATATCATGCGGATTGCATTCAGAAGTAGCTGCTAAAGAAGAATGTTTGCCGCCTTTGCAATGCTACAGCTTTGAAACTGTAGACTGATTCGTTGTCTTTTCTTTTAGGATAGATAGATTGTTTTATTACCTATACGTTCTTGTCTCCTGTTTAAGATAAATAAATTGTATTGTTTATTATGCGATCTTGTTTACTGCAGTCTTTGAGTATTATTATGAAGTTGAGTTTTTCTTGTTAAGCAAAGTTGTTTCTCTCTCTTTTACACGCTTCCTCACAATTGATAAATGCATGACAAGAAAGAGGAGGAGGTGGGTAGGAGTGAACCGTTTCATTGTTGGGGAGCAACCACTTTTAAATGCTTGCCTAGAGATTCAAATGATGTCGTTTATGTACTGTAAAATCGAGCTCTGCATCTGTCTAAGCTGCATATAGCTAGTTAGGATCGATAAATGAATTAAATTCATTGGTAATCTAGTCTGTTTGAATAAGTCTGGTCCAAATTGTTATCCTATTTGGTGCCACCCAAGTACAGAGATGCATCCATGGCTACATTTAACTTAGCTGAGGGCATTAGCCGAGTCTGTATGAAAATTATATCAGGACACCGAATCCGATGGTTGGGACTAAGCTGGATTTGGATATGACAATGAAACTCCTAACCGTAGATCTGTCAACCAAGACACAGTATCGTCACACGAAAGTTTAAAATGCTACGTTCAAGCTTTTTCTTAAGCTAAAACTGTAAGCCGGCCAAAATAAGCTGCGACAAACAGGTCTATGTCCTAGTAACTGCATTACCTCACGGTCTGTGATTAGGTAGCACAGGACGAAGGTGAGATACATTGCCCACGTTTACAGGAAAATGCAGAGTTCTGGAGAAGTATATGCAGCTTGTTTTGTGATTGTTGTGCTTCTGCATGTTCTCTTTCGGGCGCAGTATATGCATAACTACGTGCATTCTCAATCCCAAACATCTACATCACCAGGCTTTACCTCTTATGTATTCCTAAAGCTGATTATTTCTTACTCTCAGTCCCAAGCATCTACATCATTAAGCATCTAAGAAGTGGCTGCTAAAGGAGAATGTTTTCCCCCTTTGCACGGCTACGGCTTTGAAATTGTGGATGATATCTCTTCTTTAAGACAGATTGTTTTAGTAGCTACATGTCGTTGTTTTCAGCTATCTTTGAGTATTGTTGCTTAGCTATGAAAGTGAGTTTTCTTGTTAACCAAAGTTGTTTTACTTTCTTTCTTTTACTCGTTTGTTGTACTCCCTCAATACTTACAAATCTTTTATCTGCTTATTATATTATTTATAAAGGCATCTTCACTCACTCTTTCTTAGGCGGTGACAGTATTCGATCGATCCTACAATCTTCAGATCATGAGCCTGATGAGTCGACCAAACAGAACCTAATTAAACCTTAACAGTAACTCTAGTAAAAAGAAGAAAAAACTAAACAATGTTGAAGCTATGAAAATTTTGGATTAAAAAAATGCCTGCCTCCGTCGCCGAGAAAGCTCCCGATACCATTGTGTAATTGAAGAATTGTGTTTCTATAAACCCTAATGACAAGGACATAAGGCTTACGTTTTCTAATGACAAGGAGATAAGGACTAACGAAGATAACTATTATAAGTTCTTATTAGTTTTTAAATTGTACAAGGCTTAATGGTATGGCACTGATTAATTAATCTTAATTACAAAGTCAATTAATTCTAAAAGTAAAGACCTCATTTTTTTTTTTTGAAGTCCTTTAGTGACACAAACATGTTAAGTATATAGCTTTAAATCATATTCCATCAAACCTATTTGTAATTTTAATTGATCACATATATATAGCTTTTTTTGGTGTAGGTCCTCATCCAAGTAAAAATGACATGTATTTTCTTTACCAAAAGGATTATAAAAAGATTTCGTACTATACAGATAGCTTCTTGCACTAATTACGGTTGATATTTATCATAATAAAATAAATCTTAAACAACTGCAACGTACCTCATCGTTTTTTAACTTTTCTAAATCTCTACTCTTTTTATTTTTTGGTCTTTTCTGACATAAGGATTTTTGTTTTCATATAGAGAACAGATATAGAGAAATAATATGTAAAATTGATTAGGTAGAGTTTTAGATCAGAATTAGCTTTCAAATCTTATAAATAAGTCTTTTGTTAATAAATTGGGTCAGTGGACTCATTATCCACCCACTAACAGATAATGTGTATTTGTTAGTCTGGATAATTACAGTTATTTAGAGAATATTTATCTCCTAAGTGTTTGAGATAAATACATATTTATCTTGTTTGAGGTAAAGTATGTCTCTAAATAATATGAAGGCTAGAGATATCTCAAGAAATTACAAGTGACAGACAATAAGTCACAAGACAATCTCTCTATAGTAATCATTAAGCTTTAGGAACTCGACTCTAGTAGCCGTTTTCGTACCTGCGAATCAAGCGTGTTGGAGGCTCGTAACAATAAGGATCCATCGTCGGAATATTCGGAGATTTCATACGGTATGTTTCCGAACCCACTACGTGTTACGTGGTAGCACATTAATTATTATTCAACATCTTTGATATAGAAACTAGTAATATTTGGAAATCTTTAGTGAACTTCAATATTTATTTTAAAAGATTTTATTCATCAAATTTTACCTTGGAAACATAATCCGGTGAGCAGTGAAGCTACCATTTCGTTTCATTGAATTTTTCACTTTGGCTACTCTCTCTCTCTCTCTCTCTCTCTCTCTCTCTCTCTATATATATATATATATATATATATATATATATATATAACTCCGTTTTGTGGAGATGAGTATCATGCTGACTGCATAGAGAAGTTCTGCTCAAGCAGAATGTTTGGCCCCCTATGCAAAGCTAGAGCCCTGCTCCATAAGTTAGAACATCTTTGAACCGGACTAATGCAAACACACGTGATTTAAGGTGGATTTTCGTTTATACAATGTCCAAACACCACACATGTTTGTTCCACCGAAGATGAAAAGAATCAAGAAAACTTGTGTCATACTTTGGGTTAACGGTTAAATTGGGAAAACGAAACAATCCTTCAAATTTTAGGATAACTAAGTTCATGACCAACTAGGTTCAGGTTTCCTAATTCTGTTCACGTTTCCTTATCAGTTTGTGATTCACTCAGAAAGATCTCCTTTTCCAGTTTAGATTAGGACTTCACCGTGCTCTATATATAGACATCCTACTGCTTGAGCATATCACATAACACTTTCTGTGTCCGACGAGCGAAGATCAGAGGAGAGAACGTGGGCCTCTTCACTCTTTGTTCCCTTCCCCCACGTATAACAGCGACCAACATGATGCCAACTCGAGCGTTTTCAAGCACTGGGTCTCAACAACCGTATGTACAGAATGGTATTCCGAATCAACAGCCGTATGTGTCCGATGGAAGTCCTTACAATGGTGTTTCTAGCCAACGACCTGTTCCATATCAAGAAACAGTCAGGGTTCAGTATCTTGGTGTTTATGAGCAACGGCATTATGTGACAGTTGAACATCCGGGTGGAACTCGTTACCTCGACGTTGTGGATCGACAACCCGATTTTCCGGTATATTACTCCACCTGGACCCCCTACGGGAGGCTTTCTAACCAACAGTCTTATATCGCAGTTGATCAATCCGGTGGAAGTCGCTACGGGGGTAATCCAGGGCCCAATTTACCTGTTGATTACTCTGCTGGAAATCTCTATAATGGTATTTTGGCCGTTCTAGCTTTTCATCACTACATTGCAGACCAAATAGGCATTCTTGATGATCTCGCTTACCATGAGCAATGGTGGAATCATGCGCTGCTTGTTTCGGCCGAACAGTCGGGCCAAAGTGGGTTGTCGAGAGAAACCATCTCGCAGCATCTGAGGACAAGAACCCACGTTAAGGCCGCAAATCAAGAGTCTGAAATCTGTGTTATTTGCCAAGTTGAGTATGAGGACGATGAAACAATTGGCGGTCTGCAGTGCGGACATGAATATCATGCGGATTGCGTTAAGCAGTGGCTGCTAAAGAAGAATGTCTGTCCCCTTTGCAATGCTACAGCTTTGAATCCGTAGAGTGATTTAATGTCCTTTCTTTTAGGATAGATTGCTTTATTACCTAGACGTTCTTGTTTTCTGCTGTCTTTGTGTGTGATTGTTTAGCTATGAAAGTGAGTTTTTCTTGTTAATCAAATCAAGTTATTTAACTTTTCATTCTTTTACTTGTTTATGGTTGTCCCTCGTGCTCAAACAGAACCTAAACCATGACACTAACCCAAGTAGAAAGAAGAAAAAGCAAAACAACTTTGTAGCTATCCGAAGCTTTTGAATTACAAAAAATGCCTTTCTTGATCGCCGCAAAATCTCTCCCAATCCAATTGGGTTATTCAAAAACAGTAAAATGACCACGCGTTTAGCCCCTACAGTGCATTGCCGCTGCAATGATGATTGCCGCCAATCTTCTTATTAAAGGCGTTCATAAATGAAAATATGAAGTTGGCTCGCCCTCCTTGTCAACGAACCATCCTAATTCGTTATACTTTCTGCGCCATTATACTCCATGTTGCCCATAATTGAAAAAGAGTTGGTACAACTGACGCCGTGCTAGCACTTACAAAGAGAGTACAAGGAAAAGACAAAATTGAATGTCTCAAACAACGCCAAGATTATTCAGACATGAACATAGTAATCGAGTTATTTCCCGACGATAGTAATTCTGGAAGCGCCTTCATCTGAAACATACACTGGGTCATGGTGCATATGCAGAAACAATAGGACTCCTTACAATGTGCGTCCCGTTGAGTTCATACCAGCTCAGGTAGCCAGAGTTACCGAAGTAATCATTCCATGGATTATGACTCAAGTCAATCTCGACCGTCAGATTGAACTCGGCCGTGCTGCACTTTTTCGTGAAGTAGATAGTTTCTGGCTCGACAACAACCTTCATAGTTGATGGAGCCTTCACCATTGCACGGTAGGCACAACTTGAATCGACTACATTCGTGAGCACCCTCTTGAAAGTATAGCTGGTAGTGTTGGTGTTGTTCAAGATGAGCATAAAGGAAGGGTAGTTAAGATCTAGACTGGCTTGGTCACACGAAAAGTCGGATCTTCTGGTGATAATCTTGATCTCCGCTCTTGTATAATTCATTGCGCACAAATGGTTTATATAGTCATTCACCCCTATGTCATAAACAAGGCCAGGGTCCATGGCCTTATTAGGGTTAACATGTCCTGCACCAAAGTCAAGAGGGGTTGCCGCGGCCCCACTGTTCATATCAAGGATCCGACTCCGAGTATTATCGAGAACGTAAGCAGTGGTCATCATCGCTGATCGAATAGCAGCTGAACTCCAATCAGGGTGCGAGGATTTTAGCAACGCTGCTATGCCTATTATGTGTGGAGATGCCATGGACGTACCAGAAATAATTTTATAGTCTGTGAGCAAAGATTCATCTTCTCGAATTGGTGCACCCTCCCTGTTTGGCGCCCACGCAGCCAATATATCCAGTCCTGGAGCCAATAAATCAGGTTTCAGTATCCAGGGATCCCTCCTATCTGGCCCTCGTGATGAAAAATACGCAACCTGAGGAGCTGGTTTAGTTCCTAACAAAGTTACTTGGAACTTAACGCTCACTTTCTCATCATCTGAATTTAGTAAGTATTCCTTCAGCAAAACTCCATCTTTTGGCGACAATACCACAAATGGAATAGGGAAGTCGTATGGCCGGAGAAACTGCCCGCCGTCGGAACTGATGATAGCTCCCAGAGCTCCAGCTCTGTATATTTCAGACGGATCCGGGTAATCGCTTTGGACGCAGAAGACGTACTTCCCCTCGACATCTTTTGGGTCCAGCGAAAAGCTGTCACATGCTTCCTTGCTTTCATTTCCGTGTCCAAAGTAGATAGGAACCCTTTCCACCAACAGGTTTTCTGGATAAATAGATTTTCCAGTGAACGAGACAGATCCATCACCGACTGTGACATGAGCGGCGAAATCCCGGTCAATACTTCCCGCTCCAACAGTGGTGATCCAAGGAGCTCCATTGAGTATGGTGTAAGGATGAGGACCTGCATTACCAGCTGAACACGATACAAATATCCCTTTCTCCATTGCTGCAAAAGCTCCCAGTGCAATTGGGTTATTGAAAAATGGCGTCTCTATAAATCCCAATGACAAGGACATGAGATCTACACCATCTTCTATGGCTTGATCCATTCCAGCTAGGGTGTCACTTGCTGCTGCATCGTACGAATTATTGAGGAACAACACTTTGTACATGGCCAGCCGAGCCTTTGGTGCAACTCCTATGGCTGAGCCCTTTGCATACCCAAAATAGTTGGCATATGGCACAACGTTACCGGCTGCTGTTGAGGATGTATGGGTGCCATGACCCTCATAATCCCTCGGAGAATCATAGTCATCTGTTTTGTTTATGTAAGATCCTTCTTGCCTAATCCCTTGGCTGAATGAGCGCGCCCCAATAAGTTTCCGGTTACAATTTGAAGAGTTAAAATCGGTTCCGCTCTCACAGGTGCCACGCCAACGTGAAGGCACCGGAGGCATGCCAGCATCGTTGAAACTCTCACTTTCTGGCCATATCCCAGTATCAATGATACCAATAATCATATCATCCCCAAAGCTGGAAACTGGCCACAACCCAACACGTTTGTTGAGGCCTAGAAACTTTGGTGTGTGTGTTGTGTGAATTTGGCCAAATGTCTCCTCATACGTGGCAACATGACCTGGTATTCTCTCCAGCTGTTCAAGGTGGGACCTTGATAGAACTGCACTGAAGCCATCCAACACGTGATTATAGGTGTACAGATGCAATGGCGAAACACCATCGCTTGATGGGAGTGACGAGAGTGTTGACATGTACCAACTGTGGTGGACCAAAAAGGGTGCTGGCATGGCCGATTTGTCCATGTGGATGATGTATGTTCGACGCTCATCTGATGTGGAGAATGGTATGGCAACTAAGATGAAAAGGATAAACACTACTAGGAGGTGGGATTGAAAGAACCCTTCCATTGTTAGGGGAGGCAACCTTTGAACATATGCCTAAAGATCCAAAGGATGTCCACATAAATAGAGAGCAAATTAACCTCGCATTGGTCTAGCAGCAGGAGGTCCCTATGATCGATAAAACCAACTGCTTTGTCGGTATTGCCACCTCAAGCACAAACAAAATGCATATGGCTAATAAGGCTACATATTGACGACGGAATCTCAAGGCCTGCAGCTAACTTATATAGTTTAGTCATCTAAGGACAATTTCCATTTAAAAACAATTAAAATGTTGTCTCGACAGTTATCCTCGTTTTTATTAGAGAATATACGATAAATGTGTACGCATTATACTAGCCGGTGAACTAAGATGCAGAATGCCAAGCAGAATACTATTTTGTTACATAGTTTGAGTGACTAAAATCATGAAGGTCGATTGAATTCGACAGGAACTTTCCAATCATAAATTTCCATAATCTCTCTCTCCCCCCCCCCCCCTCTCTCTTAGTGCCAAGGAAAGCTCAATGTGATTCTATTAAGAAAGCAAGGCGAGATTTCCCAATACAAAACATGAAGTAAGGACTTCAAAAACAGATGCGAAGATGGTGCATATGTGAAAATTTGCCAATATTGATGATTCCAACTTTCAACAATTTACAGAACGACTTTACCTCAACTATTGTAGTTTCAACCCAGTGAGGCTAAAGTGGAGCAACGCTAACGCTCCTCTTTCGAGAACTAATTTTATAGGAGTTAAGAATTTTCTTGACCTTGCAGATTAATCTATTAGAAAGAGGACAACTATTATCATTGAGATATCAAAGGATAAAACTAAGTCAAAAGACTGAATCAAGAGCAACTTGACAAACTCCTTATAGTGGATTAAAAGAATCTATTATAATTCATTCCTCTCAAAAGGGCAATACAACCCACAAACACAATCTATTATAACTCATTCCTTTCAAAAGGGCAAAAATTAAAAGAATCGATAAGAATCTCACAATTTCGGTATTAGAGTTTTCTATTCACTCCTTCCATGATTACGTAGTGTATAGCAGTCGCCATGAAGTCAGAGAAGGAAGGCTTTTACTTGCTGAATTTCAAGAACAATGCATACCTGCAATTGATCCACTGCTTTTGGAACACGATTAGGGAAAGTACTCGTCACTTTTTGTGGCTAATTCAGATGTGTGGCTAGCCTCAAATGGAGGGTATATTGAGAGGAGATTGTGGAGAGCCAGTTTCAAGCAAAAAACTTCTACTGCAATATGACCTAGATGTGCTTGAAGACGAAGCGAGACACCTTCCATCCCAGCTGTGCCTTTTACCTTTACTCATCCTTCCCATGCCTTTGGTTCCTCCATACTCTTCATCTTCCATTGCTTCAACAAACCCACTTTGCATTGGGTCAGAACATTCATAAAGAAGCCTGAGAACCAGCTTAATTGAAGGCCTTTCATTTCCGCCTCTCTGGGTACACCATCTTATTATTGTTGCCACTGTTTCAAGCTGATCTAAGTCAAAGGAGTCCCTGATAGTGGGGTCCACAAGCTCAGGTAGTCTTGATACTGATGTTAAGTATTCTTGTGACCATTCTACCAAATTCTTGTTGTCTTGTATTGCTCGTCTTGCAGTCACTAGCTCTAAGAGTACAACTCCATAACTGTACACATCACTTTTCTCTGTAAGCTCTTGACTGATCACATACTCAGGATCCATATAACCTGAAAGTCGTAGAAAATGTAGATATCTTTGAGATAAGCAGATACCAGCCCTATCAAATGCAAAAAACAGAGCATCTTGTCAGACCTGGAGTTCCTCTTAGATCGGTGTCCACTGGCTCAAAGCAAATAGAACCATCTTTCGACGCATGTGCAAGGCCGAAATCAGCAACCTAAAAGGACAATCTAAGGATAATAAGAGAACTTTCACTAAGCATTCATGGGAGAGCTTGGATGTGCGGATCAAATCCAGAATTGCAAGAAAAAAAGTTAGAAGCAGGAATATCGTAAGCAATCATAAGAAAAATAAAAGACAATGTTTCTAACAGCATCATCACCATTACAGGTTCAACGGATTTAGAAAGGATATTTAGGACCAAACGAGAAACAATGATTTCTCTAAAATAGAAAACTATGTTACATGGACTCGGTACAAGTGTCCGGGTCAGATACGCGTCCAAGTGTCGGACTCATCTAATTTTTAAAATACAAGACACAGGGACACGGCAAAATATTCATATCTAGCATTACTTAATAATTATTTCCAAGGTTAAATGATGTTTTATGTGATGCACATGGTTTTAGTAGAGAGTTTGTCTCGTCACAAAGCCAATGAAATAAAAAGAAACACTACAAGATTGTGTTCATAGTAGCATATCCTATGACATGTGTCGGACACATATCCCATACCTATGTCCAAGTGTCGAGTGTCCGACACGGGTACTTCAAGCATTCTGAAGAGTCCATGTAACATAGTTAGAAAATGAGCCCAACCATGAAAATCACACCCAGATATGCACTAATTGAGTATCTTACCTTCGCAACAAAATTCTCATCCAGTAAAATATTGCTGGACTTGATGTCTCTGTGGCACAGAGGAGGATCGCAATAGAAGTGGAGGTACTCCTGTAAGCAAAAACGTCATAAGAGAAAAGCACATATCTCGTAAGAACATAAATAAATTATAAACAAATCTGGAATTTCTTAAACGGAACCATGCAGTCAACTAGGTAAGCATCGGTTTTCTAAGATTACCAAAGCATTCGCCACATCAATTGCGACTTGGATTCTAGTCCCCCAACTCAAAGGAGTTCTACTAGGTGCTGCAGATAAGCAAGTCAAAAATAGATCAATTCATACTTAGTTTTCTGTTCATATCACTTAATCTAAAGTAGATGGAGCACAGGCAAACAAATGCAAAAAGGTTTGTGATGATTTCATGAAAGCCTGGAGGGAATGATAGTTCATGAAAACCATATGATACAGGTAAATAATTCCACTTTCTAGTGGGCTGTGTGGCTTATAACACCGTACACTTCCCGTGTGATGATCAACGTATCAAATGCAGATGAAGTGAAGTAAAGAAATAAAAGGGCATA
The DNA here is from genome assembly GCA_033070095.1 of Escallonia herrerae. Classification (NCBI taxonomy): domain Eukaryota; kingdom Viridiplantae; phylum Streptophyta; class Magnoliopsida; order Escalloniales; family Escalloniaceae; genus Escallonia; species Escallonia herrerae. The sequence goes on along the minus strand of JAVXUP010001169.1, from coordinate 8,337 downwards.
CAGTGAAGATGATCTTTTAAGCTTCCATTTGCCATATAGTCATACATGAGAAACCTGCCACGAAACAAGCATGGTGTTTTATTTTCACAGCATTTGAAGTGAACTAAACATTTCATGTACATACTACGCGATTGTATAACCTCTCTTTTTTTTCAATGCAAAAGCCTCTCAAAGTAACAAGATGTCGATGATGCAGTCTAGCAAGTAGCTTGATTTCTCTGCAAAAGTCATCTTCTGCCTGCTCTGATATTTTGTTCATCCGCTTCACTGCTGCCACTAGACCATCATTATATTGAGCTTTATACACAGTGCTAAAACCCCCTTCTCCAATAATGGTGCTGAAGTTGTCTGTCGCCTTCTTTGTCTCCTTGAAGCTAAATTTTCTGAACATAGATGATGGACCTGCAGGTAGTTCACCCCGCCCCCACCACCACAAACACCCAATAAAAAAAGGCACGAAAGTAGACGAAGTTAGAAATCAAAATGCATTTTTTCATATGGCAGAATTGACTGATACATGTATACCAGAAAGTAAATCAGAACCGAACCATCTTGAAATTTTCTTGTAGGCTGAGAAAAGGCTTTCGAAGAGGTATTATCAATGGTATCAGATTCCTCCAGTTCTCTGCTTTTCTTACGGATAAGAAAGATCAAGACGACTAGCATGATAATGGTCACTGCTGTAACAGCTAGGCCAAAACCTGATATCAGTGAGAGGTGGTAGGGGTGGTGCGTTTGTCTAAGCGGTACAATCAAGGAGAGCTGGCTTGGACTCGCAGAAACCAATGGACTTGGCGATGCCTCAGGTGAAAGTAAAGTCGGAGATGCATCTGAACCAAAACCAGAAATGTCAACGATCGAATAAGTGAACGCACAAGATAATATATATCTCTATATGTATGTCATTTAAGAGTCCTGATAGTTGAGAAAAAACCAGGAACAATAAATAGGGATATCAATTAGCATATGCATTAAAGATTTGAACCCTACTTCTATTGTAAACAAGTCACGCTGAAACAAAGGCAACTAAGATGGGAACAGGCTCTCATCAAGTGATTTGCTTGATGGAAAGGCAAAGTCCGCATCTTTACCTGGATCTAAACGTGTAGTTTTGTAATTTAAAGAATAAGTTTCTGCATAATTGACCTTACCTAAAGGAGACACAGTTAAATCCCGCGGCATGATATGACAAGAAGCCAAGGACAATATACTAGATTAACTTCATTAATCATGAAAGAAATGTGGTAATGGTGAATCACTAGATTACAATGAACTTTGAAAAGGTAAAAAATTGGAAGACGAGGGACGCTGAACTATGCACTGGTCAGCAGATACCTTTATCAGAACTTTTTTTCTTTTGGTGCAGAAGACATAGGTACGACCCGTGGAGACAGTCAATTATCCAACTATAGGAGTCCCCAAAAATATCCTAAGAAAAAACTAATGCTTCAAAAGAGCCTTTCTTGAATTTCAGATGATCTATTTTATTTTAATGTTGTGAAACAATTAGGAATTCGGTTTTTTATCTAGACTTTTGCTTTCTTTTCTTAGTTCCATGGTTTAATTATCTCGAAGTCATTAATTTTGGTCCTTCTTATATCTACCTTACTTTATATTGGACTGAAGTTGCTACCTTGTATCATTCAGATCTGGGAAATGCTTTCCCCTCCCTCCTCCTGGATAGGATAGTATCAAAAGAATCTTAGGTAATATGTCAAAAGCTAATCTGGATTTCTTTCAAATATGAGAGTGCGCCCAACTTTTGTCATCTCTAGCGTATTTTTGGGGGACTTTGTAAGGCTACAGTACCGGCTTATAGACAAAAATTTAAAGCAAGAGCTGAAGTGTTCCGGTTAAAGCCTTAAGCTTTGCTACAGAGAACTCAGAACCTTCATCTATTCAATCTGAGGGATCATGGAAGCACATACAACAACTTCCTTTTAATTTAGAAAATTGGGGAAAATGCGTATCGATTTAGAAGAATTTGTCTACTCTACCAGCTTCAAGCCAAATTGTAAAAGGTTTCATCCAGCAATTCCCAGTGAGATGCTGATTTTTGACACGATTCATTTTGGTAGTAATTTGTTGTGGATTACACTCTACTTGTTTTAGTTTTATTCTGCAAATTGAAAATCAGATCACCAATACAAAAGAGGGCATGACACGCATAAGTGATGTTCTAAAGCTTCGGACTGTGTCCCCCTTTATCTCAAATGTACTTTTATCATCTTCTATGGTAAAAAAAAATGCACCAATACAGTAAGTAAACCTAATTAGATGATGATCAGCCAAATTAAACTGAAGTTTTCATAAAAATAAATTCAACCTATAGATAAAAGCTTAACCCCAGGCATTACCATAAGAGGACAAAATATTAAGAGTAACTACCAGAGATAACAACTAAACAACCTTTTAAGTGCGAAAAGAACAATAACGTGTAAAATGACACTAGGGACACAATCAAGGAGCAGGCCATCGGCTCAAGGCGTCCAACATCTGAGAGGTTGATGAATCTCAGATAAGTTGTTTTTGAAACCACCTGGAGATTGAGGTCGCCCAAGGATAGCTCAGTAATCATGTGTTCAACTTTTCATGTCCATGGACTCTGGCATTCGTTTCTTTCTCTGATTTGGTATTCAAATAGTAATGAACTAACCTGCTCAGTGACAGTGTCAAAGGCAAAGTCCACAATACATACTGTAAGCTAGTCCAGACTTTGTACCTGTTATTATGCCTCCTCATTGTCCTAACTCGTGAATAGTTGAAACAGTATAAGAAGTAACATCCTTCGTGATGGAATAAAAATGGAATTGATTCTCACAGGCAAAGCCAATAGGCTATTTAGACTTGAAGTTCCTTATGAGTCATGACTTTGTCGTCACTTCATCAAGATGAGACATAAAATAAAGCCTCGCTGCTACCATTCCGTTTTTTACTATCTCTAACATCATTTCTCAGCACCATTAATAATGCCGAAAACCTTGGTCATGATTAACAGATTCTATCTGAGAACCAATTTTCTTCTCACGAGCACAAACATGCTTCCGTGAAAGTTGGCTAATCTCTGCGTCCATTACCCAACAGCCACTAGTTACAGCCTGCCTGGGCCCAAAGCAGTGCAGTCTTTCGTGGCCAAATCAAGGACATGAATGTTGAAAATCGTAAAAATTGTCATGGTAAAATAGAGATCCATAAAATGTCAGAGAACCCTTGCGAAATAGACAGATCACAAATAGAAATACAGTATCTAAGGACACCAGTCAGATTCATGAAATGTTCTCCACAAAGTAATCCCTTTTCAGGAACAAAAACGTTAACCGTTAAGCCACTATGCTCTAAGTTTAGCATACCTGGAACAGTGATAAGCCCTTCAACCCCAAAGAAACAGACAGCCAAGTCAATGGCTGATGCACTGTCAACTTGGCTTGCTAGTGCAGCAAAGGTTGCATCCCTGCAAGTGCTCAGTGTCATATTATCTGCAGCTCCCACTAGATTGTGAAGATATACAATGCCAGCGTTCAAACATTTTCTGCAATCACTTTGTACTATCAGTGGAACTTTGCAATTTTTGGTAACGTTGGAAAACTTCGGAGACTGCAACATCTGCGTAACAGTTGTTCGACCCTGACACTCGTAATTAACCGGAACTTTTGTCCCAAACCCACAGAAAACTGTTGCATTTTGTGATAATCCATGGAGCTCTAAAGTTTTGGATATAGTACCGAGGCAAATATCAGATAAATCTGATCTAACTCCGAGGTTGGTTGTTGCATTCGCATATCGCGCAACAGAGATTGCAATTAAAGCGTTAATGTACCGGCAACACTTCCCTCTATCTTCTTTGTTAGAGCAGATGGAGGGAGCCAGTGTAAAGTTAGACCCACTTAAATCTAAGGGGCAATCTGCACAAATACAAGAAACAATCAGCTTTGAATTTAGATAGTTACCGTTATTAATTGTCTGCACTTGTGATAAACCGCAATCAGCCTAAATTCTACAACTTTCTAGTCGTTTTAGTAGCAGCTGAGGACAAAGAAAGGGGAATGGTCACATATAACAAAGTCCAAAAGAGAGCATTCTCTTCACCCACCATTAAATTATGTAGTGCCAAATGAAAAAAATTAGCATGTACCGCCGTGAATGTAAAAAATCAACTTTTTGACTATCAGACCCCGCGAGCCATGTCCGTCCACAATCAGAAATGAAGAGGCTAGTATTTGGTAGAAGCACGACACCACGGCCCATAGTACAACGAACGAACTAACAACTCTAAGTATTCCTTGCCCAAATTAAACCTTGTTGACTTATCCACGCAACATCAGAGAAGAAAGAGACTTGGTTGGTTATGTTGAGATCGCTAGCTAAGCTCCAAAGGTTTACAGACTCACAAAATATGATAGCATGTGCAAATTATTCTAAATCATTATCTACAAGCTCCAACCAGGTCTGTTCGTGTTAAAATCATATGTTGTCACCACGCCCTTTTGTGCATTTCTTTATGGGTTAGCCCAACCCCAAATAGAAATCATTATGACCAAGAAAAGAAGTATTGAAAGAAAACATTACCCATCTTGGACCATAAAATTCTATCATTTTCCTTTCAAATTATTTTCTGATACAAAAGGAAATAATCAACAAAATTTTAATTTAAAAGCTTTGACAGCTGACTTTTTCTTATGATAAAAATAACATAAACTAGGCTATAATCCCACAGAGAGTAGTGCCTATTCCATGATACTTAAATCTGTAGCTGACAGGGAATTTACTTGTCAGAATAGATAAACCACTGGTAAACAACATGGAGTGCGAGCAGCACTAAGCCGTAAAATGAATTATGAGAGCAAAATGAGAGCACAGAAAATCCGGCACGGATAGTTCGTAAACTTATGAGGAGTCGACAATCTGATTACGGAGTCGTGCCAATCCATAGGCAACTTGTTACTAAACAGACAGGCAGACAGTCAAAAAGTTGAGGGTAATTGCCCTAACTGAAGCACACCCCCCCCCCCCCCCCCCCTCTCAGCATTTGTGTCAGTGGCAAGTGAATCTTTAAGAAGCAGCATTTAAATATTTAGGCTAAAATTTCCGCCCTCAAAAAATTATCAGTTGGAACTCAGAGTCACCAAATTCATGTCACTCTCCCGAGGACGTCAGCATCAATTTTACTACCGAAGTCTCTTTCCTCACACTTACAATTTGGAGAGCTAGCGTGACGAGTACAATAAAAGAACCGATCCAACGATGCTTAGAAAGCTCTAATATGACTTTCATTTCTATTGCCTCAGCAGATGGTGGGTATTACAGACCAGCCAAGATGCACCGTGCTCAAGTGACTTTCTACATACGTTGTATAGTACGTACGCCCAAAAATGTAGAAGAATGCTAATTGCTAATCCCCTTTGTTATACTACTCTGTCAACAATGCTCAGTTCAAGATTCGCCTTGCAACAACGAGAAAATAAATTGGAGAAAACAACAGCTCAATGTGGTCCAAATGCTCGATAAAACCCACGTTATTCATCTTTAATTGGACCCAAGGAGAAGTCCCAAATGGCACGTTCATAAGAAACAACGGAAATTATTTCAAGCGACCCCAACAAGCAAAACAACTAAAAAGGTCAAAAAAGGACTGAAAAAATGAGGGGGGAAATTGGCCGAAAAGGGCGCACCTGGAGCTGCCACTGCTGGTGAGAGCAGCATTTGGAGAAAGGCCAATACAGAAAGAAAGGCAGCGGCAGTTCCATAGACGGCCATGGTAGGCATGAAGAAGAGAAGTGCTGCGCAGAGAGAGTGGTAATTAATGGGTCTGAGAAGAGTGCGGAATGCTGGAGAGGCGAAAGCAAGGCGTGAGCCCACAGAGGCACACAGTGCTGCTTTTGACTGTGCGACTTCGATTAACCCCATCCTTGATTTGTTTAATCATCCCAATTTTGTACTGGCCATCACTCACTAACCCAGTATTTAGGGTTTTAAGTTTGCAATCACTGATCTATGTACTTGTGACTCGCTAAATGTTTGGGTAATGGTAACTCTTGGGTCACGTATGGAAAGAAAAGGATTTATGAGAATAAGGCCGAGATGAACTATATTTTGTTTTATTCTCAAAATAAAAAAACAAGGCATATGATCTTCCTCCAACCCAAATAAATATTTTACAGTGAGATAGTTCGAGTTGATCTAGCTAAGAATTATTTAAACTTGGTTTGTTTGCCTCATTGAGTTTTATACTATGCTCAATCTTAATTTATTTTTTTCAAACGAGCCAAAACTCAATTTACATGCACTCATTTGCACATTGAGCATGACAGAACAAAATAACTTAACAAATTCTAAATGCATTCAAACTTGATTCGGTTTTCTAATCACGAATGACAAGTCGTGCTTGTCCTCTTAAAACCAAATTTTAATTCTAAATAAAGGCGCATGATTTGATTTCGATACATCTTTTGAAAGTTGTAATTCGAAATATCGTATTTGTAAGAGCATCGACATGGGCTTCCAAAAAGGAGTTTGGGAGGGGTGGAGTGGAAGGGAAGGATGGGAGGGGTGGGGTGGGATCCACGAAAGCAGCATGCCAAGAGAGAAGGCGGACCATGTCTGTGCGTGTGGGCACGGTTTTTTTTTTTGGAACTTTCATAGCAAGTGTCTTGTTTTTATGCTTATTTTGGGAGTATCATTTTTTATGCAAGTGCGGTGCTACATTTGAAACGCCATGAAAAGGGATTGTTAAGAACAGTTAGCTCGTATGTAATGTGAATTCGGTACGAGTATTTAAGTTGAATGGTGTTTAAGTGTCGGATTAGTCTATTTTTTATAATTCAAGACGCGATAAAATAATTTTATTTATTCTTGTCTTTTAGTTATTCCTTCGATTTACTTGGTGTTTTAAATTATGCATATCATTTTAATTAAAACTTAGATTATTTTAAAGTAAGAACGAACTAAAAGAACATTAAAAGATAGTGTTCTTATTGGCACATCTTACGAGATGTTTCGGACACATGTCTCGTACCGATATCCAAGTGTCGAGTGTCCAACAACAAGAGTACTTTACGCATTTTGAAGAGTGTATGTAACATAGCAGTTAGCATTGAGTTTACGAGCTTTTTAAGTTTTAGATTCAGATTCTCTGAAAACATGCTCTCGCCCAAGACTCATCACCAGATTTTAGAGGTAACGTCATTGTTCAAGTTCGTTATCTTTTAGAACAAGATTAGAAGTATAGGGTGGCAGTGCTCCCCGAGAAGGTAACAGATGTGCTGCTGAATTGGCCGAGATTAGCAAGCAAAGGAGCTGCTCATGTTTCCATGTTGTACGATCCCAACCTGGGGAGGTGCAAATGGAGATAAAATTAAGTTAATCTTTCTTTCATTTTATGTAACCCAGAGAAAAGTATATGAGTTCTAACGTATTTTAAAACCTAAACGGAATTATTTAATGCGTTTCGTAGTAAATTATTCTCAATCTACACATCTCAAACGCCATTATCTGTGGTCAAACAACGTTAGCGCAGCACTTTTCAAAAGTAGAATTAATCTCTGACCGGTTTTGGTTGCGGATTTTATATGGCCCTATCAAGTTTTGGGGACTATACTTGGGGTCTTGTAGTTCGCATTAGAACACCTTTTTGATGCTCACTAGCGAGTTTTGTTGTAAAAATTAACTTCATGTACTAGGTTATTCAGTGAAGATGGCTGCAGGTGTACTTGGTTAATATTTTGTAGTCTTTGAATCAGAGGCAGGGCTTTAGAAGATAGTATTGTATAGTCCGAGACTATTAATTTAGACTATTTAAAAATGTAGTACATTATATTTTATTAAAAATTTCTGTGTCATGTTAATTTTATGTTTCAGTCTCAACCACACGTCAATGCAATGATCTCAAGTATCTGATCTCATGCAATTTCTGCTCCTCGTAATTCAGAAACACGTCCTAGTAATACATGTCCAAGTTTATTACTTCTCTTTGATAGACGTAAAAAAAAAAAAAAAAATTCATTTCGCATTTCAAAGATTTCAGTTGCAATCCAAGTTGTACCTAAGGGGATGCACTCCTAATACAGGCACAATCAATGGTTAGTATATCAGGTGTTAACAAAAATACTTTCAAATATATTTAACCGTTCGTTAATTATTTCTATAAGAGAATTATCGGTTCGGTTTAATTGGTGCGTGGGGTCAAGATTCACCTGGTAACCCTGTGGTTCTTCCTGCAAAGAAACAAACGCCCAAGTTGGAGAACGTTCTCCTGCTCTGCCATGGGAAATTTGGGCAAACAGCTCAAAAGTCTGAATATCGTTATGGCTTTGAAGAGACGGTGACAGCTTTAGACGGCTA